>JAVIAB010000160.1:14314306-14424306 GCA_032433765.1 Megaustenia siamemsis | reverse complement strand
AAATTAAAAAGAGTAGACCATAAATACGGCAAAATTGTCAATAGTGTCGACCCACACCGTGCATCCTAGAGTGTGTACGGAGTTGGTGCACATGGGCCAGGATTTTTTTTTTCAAGATTCTTGAGAGGGATATCGGAGCACTTCGTTCGGTGTGAGGTGATGATGATCCAAACAGGAAACAAACAGGTTCATCAGGCTTGACGATAGTGGCCAGTTATGATTGGTTGACTGTGCCATTATCCCATGAACCGTGCATTTCATGTCAAACAAGCCATCACCACTCTCATATTTGATTGATTTCTTAATAAAGTACTATTCTTGCTTACATTGATTTTCTTTCTTTCTTTCTTTCTTTCTTTCTTTCTTTCTTTCTTTCTTTCTTTCCGTCTTTCTTTCTTCCTTTTTTGTCTTTCCTTCTTTCTTTCTATTCCTTCCTTCCTTTATTTCTCTTTCTTCCTTCCTTCTTCTCTTTTTTTCTTCTCGGTTTCTTTCTCTCTTTCTTTATTTTCCTTCCCTTTTCTTCCTTCCTTCCTTCATTCCTTCCTTCCGTTCTTATTTCTTTCTCCATTCCGCTGAATTGTTGCCATGTTTCTTTGTACATTAGTTACCATTTTGAGCTCAGATGTGCCAGCTAAGAAGACACAGTATCACATCTTGCTATAAACCACAATGCCACAAGTTTACGACCTTTTAACGTCCTGTTACAGTCTGACGACCACGGATCGTGACCACCGAGCCAACTCTGCAGCAGGCGACGAAGGGAGTCAGTTATCGATGCAACTTTTATGAAGTGAATCATAAGTTATCAATTACGAATCAATAAACTCTTCATTGTGTTGGATGAGAATGAGGTTAGGATGACATTTCCTTGTTAACACTTAAAATCAACAGGAAACGGGAGAAAGCTGACTATGAAATCTATGGAGGGAACATTGAAATAGGAGACATCACGATGAGTGCCGCGTACAAGAAACATCATTATCATCAATTACCAAGCCTGCTGGCGTAGGTGATCATGTCTCTGTGCAACTTTCTATCTCGAAAATTATTTATCATTTCTGTTGTTGAGCTTCTGCCAAGCCATTCACTTAAGCTGTTTGGTATCTTTTCACTTTGATTTCCACTATCTCTTCGTCTCTCTATTTTCCCTGTTGTCACAATATATTCCAGCTGTTCTCTTCTCGTTTCATGGCCAAAAAATTATGATTGTTTCTTCATAATTTTCGAAATTAGCGCTCTCTTTTTTCTTTGGTCTTTTTCAGAATGTTTTCATTACTCTTCTTAGCTGTCCATGGTATTCTCAGCATTCTTTTCTAAAACCACATGTCTATATCCTCCAGTGATGTACTTGTCTGCTGTCATTTTGTCCATGATTCACATCCATATGTTAAGACTTGCTCTGCATAATATTTAAGAACTCTTTTTCTTGTTTCTATTGTCAAACATGGATTGCACAGTATCTTCCTCATTTTTTGGAAAGCTGCTTTTGCCTGAGCCATTCTGTATCTCACCTCTGTTGAACATCTACAATCTCACCTCTGTTATACATCTACCATGTCACCTTTGTTGTACATCTATCATCTCACATCTGTTATACATCTACCATCTCACCTCTCTTGTACATCTATCTCACCCCTGTTGTACACCTACCATCTCACCCCTGTTGTACATCTACCATCTCACCTCTGTTGTACATCTACCATCTCACGTCTGTTGTAGACCTACCATCTCACCCCTGTTTTACATCTACCATCTCACCTCTTTTGTACATCTACCTTCTCACCTCTGTTGTACATCTACCATCTCATCTTTGTTGTACATTCAACATCTCATCTCTGTTGTACATCTACCATCTCACCTCTGTTGTACATCTACCATCTCATCTCTGTTGTACATCTACCATCTCACCTCTGTTGTACATCTACCATCTCACCTCTGTTATATATCTACCATCTCACCTCTGTTGTACATCTACCATCTCACCTCTGTTGTACATGTACCATCTCATCTCTGTTGTACATATACCATCTCACTTCTGTTGTACATCTACCATCTCACCTCTGTTATATATCTACAATCTCACCTCTGTTGTACATCTACCATCTCACCTCTGTTATATATCTACCATCTCACCCCTGTTTCACATCTACCATCTCACCTCTGTTATATACCTACCATCTCACCCCTGTTTCACATCTACCATCTCACCTCTGTTATATACCTACCATCTCACCCCTGTTTCACATCTACCATCTCACCTCTGTTATATACCTACCATCTCACCCCTGTTTCACATCTACCATCTCACCCCTGTTTCACATCTACCATCTCACCTCTGTTATATACCTACCATCTCACCCCTGTTTCACATCTACCATCTCACCTCTGTTATATACCTACCATCTCACCCCTGTTTCACATCTACCATCTGATGTTAACAATGTTCTTAAATATTTAAATTCATCTTACAAGAAAGAGCATGAAGCCGAGCACATTATTTCGTTCTATGAATCACGAAAAACAGCGAAAGTGAAACAATCACATTTAAGTAGAGGTTCCCTCCACTCCTTGTTAACTTTTCAAGAACATGGAGTTAATGAACTATTCTTGCATGACCACGGTACAAATTTTTGGTGATATGGTCGGTATCACGCCAGGCCGTCTTTATTTCTCAGAAAAATCTCGGGTTGTTCGTTTTAGAAGCTGGATGAACCCCAGAGCCTTGTCGATTCGAACCCTTTTGATCATGAATCGAGAACACTAAACACTCAGCCTCCGAAGACCTACAGTAAAATTTGAAGTCATTGAAAATGTCTAAATTACTCCGGGCACACACACACTCCTCAACTAAACTAGACTCACACGCACGTAGAGAAAAAGTACGTTTATTTTATAGAAAACAATAACATCGTTCATCATCACAGTCTCCGAATCAAAGGTTAGCTACCATGGAGCGTCATTCCGATCTGTTTCTTGCTTTGATAGTGTAGCTTGTCATAGGCTGACTTGTCCATCTTTCGATGTTACTCGTCCATGTTAGTCTTGGTAGACCACTGCCTCTTTCGCCTTGTATTTTCCTTTCCAATATTACATTTAGAGGCTCCTGTGTCTTTTAACATTGTCTTGTTCGAATTGTGGTTAGTAGTACGCTTTTCATATTTAGTTGTTTTAAGACATCATCATTTAATTTCTTTACTTTCCTTCCAATTATACATTCTATTATATATATATATATATATACACACACGCACACAGAGTCAAAATTAGCTTTCCAAAAAATGAGGAAGATACTATGCAATCCAATTTTGACAATAGAAACAAGAAAAAAAGGTTCTTAAATGTTATGTAGAGCCAGTCTTAACATATGGATATGAATCATGGACAATAGGACAACAGACAAGACAATCACTGAGGGCTGTATAAATGTGGTTTTACAGAAGAATGTTGAGAATACCATGCACAGCTAAGAAGAATATTGAAGAAATTATGAAAGAGGCCAAAGCAAAAAGAGAGCTCATTTCAAATATTAGGAAGAAATAATCATAATTTTTGACCATGTAATGAGAAGAGAACAACTGGAATATATTGTGACAACTAGGAAGATTGAGGGACGAAGAGATAGAGGGAAGCAACGAGAAAAGATACCAGACAGCTTAAGAGAATGGCATGGCAGAAGGTCAACAACAGAAATGATAAAAAACAGTCGAGATCGAAAGTTGTGGAGAGACATGATCACCTACGCCAGCAAATCTGGTACTTGATGATGATGATAATTATATATTTTAACAATTACATATATATATATATTATTATATATATTATTATATATATTATTATATATATTTTTCAATAAATCCACATTTCAAAGGCTTCAATTTTCTGTTCTGTTTTATTATCTAATGTCCATGTTTCTGCACCATATAGGAATATTGAGAAGATATAACATTTTGCAATTCTTAGTTTTAGTGGGTTTTTCTTACAACTACCTTGGACATACTCTAACCAGTGATGGTAAATGTACAACTGAAACAAACAAAAGAATAGGAATGGCAAAAAGTAATTTTAGTGCCATGAACAATTTATTAACCTCAAAACAAATAACACCAGGGCTAAAACTAAGAATAACAAAATGTTACATCTTCTCAATATTCCTCTATGGTGCAGAAACATGGACATTAGACAAGAAAACAGAACAGAAAATTGAAACCTTTTAAATTGGATATATAGAAGAATAGGTAGTATTGGATGGAAGGAAAAGAAAACAAACGATGAAGTCTTAAACAACTTAAAATGAAAATAGAACTACTAAACACAATTCATACAAGACAAATGGCATTTTTGGGGGCATGTTCAAAGACACAACAGCCTATTAAAAGTAATCTTTGAAGGGAAAATACAAGAGAAAAGAGGCAGAGGCAGACCAAGACTAACATGACTAGTAACATCAAAAGAGGGGTAAGTCAGCCTATGACAACCTACACTATCAAACCAAGAGACAGAGCAGAATAGCCCTCCCTGCTAGCCAACCTTAGATGCGGAGACGTCACTAAATGACGATGAGTTTTTGTCCTGGTGTTATTTGTTTTGATGTTAGCATATTTTTTCATGACATTAAAATTACTTTCTGCCATTCCTATTCTTTTGTTTGTTTCAGTTTTACATTTCCCACCACTGGTTATAGTATGTCCAAGATAGTTATAGCTCTGAACTGTTTCCAGGTCTATTGCTCCAACTTTGATATCCACTTGTAGGTTTTGAGTATTTTCTTTGTTTATGATCATAGTTTTCGTGTTTTGGATATTCAAATCTAACCCATATTTTTCGCTTGTCATGTTTGGTTGGTTGCGTTCGCCCGATGACCAAAGTATTCTAGAGTATCGTAGTAGACTAGAATATTCCTCTTCATCATCCGCCCTTACAAGAACGTAGTGGACATGTCTGCGTTGTGTTGTGTTTTGCAGTATAACTGTTATATTAGCGCCTTTCGGACATATCCGACTTCAGCACAGCTTGTTATGTTTACTTCATTAAGTAATTGTTGTCGATTTTTAGGGTTTTCTGCTTGTCACACAGTATCATCAGCACTATATTCAGGGAATGGGGGGGGGGGGGAGAGACTGGTTGGTCTTGAGGCAAGACACCGGCTTCGTGACAGAGAGGTTGTCAGTTCAAATCCCGGCTACACCGGTTGGGATTTTTATTTATGATTTCTCTCTGCGGCAACCACCCTTGGTCTCAGCAGCGAGGTCTGGCTTGAAACATCAATTACTCATCGACGGAAAAAAATATGAGTACCTCCGAAGTCGGAGTTATCTGCCTCTGCGGCGAGGGACCCCTATGCAAACGGCTGCCAGTGAAAAATGGATTAACACGCAAAATTCAGTTCCTAGTATATAGGGACTTCGTGAGAGGTAAAAGCTGGCGAACGAAAAAACAAATTAATAGAATTGTAAAGTAATTCCGTAAAAGATAAAAGAAATAAAATTAAGATCGTAAAAAAAAAATTAAATTATCATTTTTAAAGGAAAATTACGGCCAATTTTAAAAATCTGCACCCTCATTACAAATCTGAAAGAAAATATTCAACACTTGGCCATCTGCTGAGAGACCGTGCGCGCACACGCACGCTAGGCCAGCCTGGATCACTACGGGTCGATTCTAATCACCAATGACTGGTAAAGACAATGGCTTCACAATGACAGAAGTTTCACTGACGCCTACATGCAACCGTCGGGGGGCCTTGAAGGCGTCATCCTTGTGCGTGTCTATCATCCCCATCACAGGTGTGCCCAATAAACAAAGTTCTACTATCATCATTATGTGCCATAGCGATTAGCGTAGGCGATATGTACTTCTACAATTCTCTGTCCACATTGTATCAATTCTTTTGTTCTATTTTTTTTAATGTGTCGCGACACCAAGCTATCTAGTATCTTTTCTCTTTGTCATCCGCGATCTCTCTTTCCCTGTATATTGTCAGCTTTAACCAAGTATTACAACTTTCCTCTTCTCATGAGATGACAGAAAAATGTCCATTGTTATATTTATGTTGTTTTTTTCAGCAGCTCTCTTTTTGTGTTGGTTTCTTTGAACATTTCTTCGTTTCTCTGTTGAGCTGTCCAGTGAACTCGTACCATTCTTCTGAGAAAATCCATATCTGTTACCCCCCACAGATCCTTTCGTTTTGTTTTACTACCATCCATGGTTTGCTTCCATAGGACAGAATTGGCTCTATATAACAGCAACAAACTCTTTTTCTCACTTCTTTTGACATGACTTGTTGCACAAGACGTTTTTCATTTTCTGAGATGATATATTGACATATTGACATATTGACATATTGACATATTGATATATTGACATATTGACATATTGACATATTGATATATTGACATATTGACATATTGATATATTGACATATTGACATATTGACATATGCTATTCTGCTTTTCATTTCTGTGGTGAATCTCCCGTCATTCTTATTATGCCACAGTATTTTACTTTTTACACGTGTTCAGATTTGTCCTGTTTATTTTTATGTTGCATGATGGTGATCATTGTTTCTTCGAAATGACATTTACTTATGTTTTTTTACTGTGTAGACTGAGACCTTTCTTGTTGCTGTCTTTCTTTATATGCCTACCGTTTCTTGCAGTTAAATCTTCGTCTCTCCTATTATAACTGTGTCATACACATATCGCAGAATGTTTATGTTGTGTACGGTGACTATAATTCCTTTCCTGTCTACTATTATCTCATAATATTTTCATATATTTATAAACTGCGAACAAATCCGTCGAAAGAACACAGCCTTGTCTGACTCCTTCTTCTATATATCTGAACTGTTCTGTATGGTTGCCGGTTCTTATGGCTCCTGTTTGTTGCCAAAACATATTTTTAAAATATTTGTATACCCTTTTCATCGATGTTTTTTTTTCTTCATGATATTGATTACTTCCACATGCTTTACTTTGTCAAATTCTTTCGTCTAGTCTATAAAGTACATACACAGATCTTTCTTTACTTCCATAGCTTTTTAAATCATTTGTCAAATTGTTCTCATTATGTATATTGCATTATTGGTATCATTTCCTTCAACAAATCCACTTTGTTTTTAGCTTATTTCTGGTTTAATTTTGTTCCTTAAACGTCTCTTGATGATTCGTATAATATTTTTGTGATATGTTTAGTTATGAATCTTATATTAAGTATTCACAAATTCATTCAGTGAAAGCATAAATAATTGCAGTCAACCCACGGATGGTATATCATAAATTACAAATGCAGTTTTTAAATTGCCTCTGTTGCCTTCCAGCGTCGAGAGAAAATAGAGTGTTCAGGTTAATACTTTGTAGTGTTATTTAACAACAACAAAAAAAGTATATTTGTTATCACTTTTTACAGAGAGAAGAATCTGTAGGGGCAGAGTGGATTCGTCACTCGCATATGACAAGACGGTTCAATTCTCTGATGTGGCAACATATTTTACTGACAGACACGGCCTCGGGGTTCACCAGACCTCTGAAAATGGGTACCAGAGGTTTTTTTTTTTATCTGAAAATATAGAGACTTTGCGTGGTTCCAACCAGATCGTCCTTAAATTGTGACGTTGGTCTTTCCTTCTTTCTTTCTTTCTTTCTTTCTTTCTTTCTTTCTTTCTTTCTTTCTTTCTTTCTTTCTTTTCTTTCTTTCTTTATTAATTCCTTTTCTTTCCTTTTTTCTTTCTTTCTTCCTTGCTCATTTATTCTGAGCATGGTTTTTCTGCATTTTGTCGCAGTTCACAGCGCATCAATTCAATTTGAGCCCTTCGATCCGACATATCCGACTTTGGTAGGGGCTACTTCGGGAGGGAAGTTTTTTCGGGATTCTTGTTTTTTTCATGCGATTTTTTTCGCAGTTAACCAGACTGAGTGGTAAATTTTCGGGACCACCACGTGGAAGTGGAGTCTTGTCTTGGTCAGCAATGGTTCACAGACTGTGACGTCGTGAGTCAAGGTGTTGTTTACTGATCGCACAAACGCTGTACTATATAGTCAGGTTATTAGCTATAATCAGAGTCTAGATCTCCATCTTATCTATTTCTCTCTCCTTCTCACTTTCTGTAGTTATTTCTCTCTCTCTCTCTCTCTCTCTCTCTCTCCTTCTCACTTTCTGTAGTTATTTCTCTCATTATCTCTCCTTCTCATTTTCTTTAGTTATTTCTCTCATTATCTCTCCTTCTCACTTTCTTTAGTTATTTCTCTCATTATCTCTCCTTCTCACTTTCTTTAGTTATTTCTCTCATTATCTCTCCTTCTCACTTTCTTTAGTTATTTCACTCATTATCTCTCCTTCTCACTTTCTGTAGTTATTTCTCTCATTATCTCTCCTTCTCACTTTCTGTAGTTATTTCTCTCATTATCTCTCCTTCTCACTTTCTGTAGTTATTTCTCTCATTATCTCTCCTTCTCACTTTCTGTAGTTATTTCTCTCATTATCTCTCCTTTACAAAAAAATTAAACGCCACAGAGAACATGTGGCACACTACCAAAAGTCAGTCAAATAAAAATTACTGAGGACATGTAACTTGCCGATAGCCACATACTGTTATGAATCATGAAGAATCTCACAAACAGCAAGGGAGAAAATCGATTCAATTGAAAACAAAATGTTACATAAAAATCATTAAGATAACTTGGGTAATGCAAAAGAGCAATGAAGACATATTTAACAATTGAAACATTAAAAAGAACTGGCCTATAAACACCATTCCACAGAGGAAATTAAAATATTATGGCCACGTCAAAAGACACAGCGGGCTGGAAAGAACAATAATGGTAGGTGTGGTTCCTGGCGACTCATCAGCGACAGACCATGAAGAAGGTGATTACAAGACATCAAAGAGACCTTGCCCATGACAATAGATTAAGTGGGAGATCTGGCTAGAGACAGATATTCCTTCCGACGGGCTGTAGAGAACACAACCGTTTACAAAGGACTTGAGACCTGATAATGATGTCTTTTTATTTTATCTCATTCTGTAGTTCCTCTCTCCCCGTACAGCTTTCTCCCTCTCTCTGAGCGGCTTTCTTTCTGTCACTCTTTCTTCACCTTTCCTGTCTTTCTCTCTTTCCGTTTTTTCTCCCATTTTTTTCTCGGTTATTTATTCTTATCATTGTTGCATTTCACTTTGTCGTTCTCTCCATTGTTTTCTTCCTTTGTCGTTCGCACTCTTCTTTTCCTCTTTCTGAGCTCCTTCAGATCCATCTATAATCATCATCAAGTACCGGGCCTGCTGGCGTAGGTGATCATGTCTTTCCACAATTTTCGATCTCGACATTTACTTATCTTTTCTGTTGTTGACCTTCTGCCAAGCCATTCTCTTAAGCTGTTTTTTTCTTCTTTCTTTCCTCTATCTCTTCGTCCCTCAATTTTCCCAGTTGTTATAGTATGTTCCAGTTGTTCTCTTCTCATTACATGGCCAAAAAATGATGATCGTTTATTCCTAATATTGGAAATTAGCTCTCTTTTTGCTTTGGCCTCTTTCAGAACGTTTTCATTACTCTTCTTAGCTTTCCATGGTATTCTCAACATTTTTCTGTAAAACCACAACTTGACATACTCCACTGATTTTCTTGTTTGTTGTCCTATTGTCCATGATTCGCATCCATATGTTAAGACTGACTCTACATTACATTAAAGAAATTTTTCTTTTTTCTTGTTTCTATTGTCAAAAATGGATTGCATAGTATCTTCCTCATTTTTTGGAAAGCTGCTTTTGCCTGAGCCATTCTGCATCTCACCAATTTTGTACATCTTCCGTCTGAGGTTAACAAAGTTCCCAAATATTTAAATTCATTTACCTGTTTTAATATTGTTCCACTTGTCTTTATTTTACACCAAGGTGATGTCTTTTTCTTTGTTGTTACCTTTACTTCTGTCTTTTTGCTATTAAGGCTGAGTCCTTTATTTTTGCTTTCTTTCACTATAATGTCTAACATTTCCTGTAACTCATTTTCAGTCCTAGCGATTAAGACTGTATCATCATCATACCTCAGATTATTTATATTATGACCTCCAATTGTTATTCCAGGCATGTCCCTTATGAATCTTAAAATAATCTCACCATACATATTAAACAAATCTGGTGACATATATAGTATTGATAACCAAGCTCTCTCTCTCTCTCTCTCTCTCTCTCTCTCTCTCTCTCTCTCTCTCTCTTCTCTCTCTGTGATCCACTCTCATTCCACACATCCATAAACTCAACCTCTATGGCAGTCCAGTAATCAATGAATCTTGAAAAGTGATGAAATCATTAGTAATGCGTTCCAGGTAATTAATAGCACAGCTCTCCCGGGATTTTAACGCGCGTAATTTAAGTATTCAGTACCTGTATATGCTTGCATCTTCATCACTCAGCCATAAACGTAGCCCTCAATCTACAGCCACATTTTTTCGGTGATTTTCGTGTAAGGGCCGGTTTTTAATAGAACAGTGGTGAATGACATTGTCATACACAAGTCGTATTGTTATAGGCATAACGCCGCGATGGCTTATAACGAGGTGGAATCAACAACCGGTTGTCGTCAAACAGAGTAGCAACTTTATTTACATGAAACTGTCGACATGGCTGTACAAAATATTGATATCATTCACATTTCTTCCACATGAAACTGTCGACATGGCTGTACAAAATTTTGATATCATTCACATTTCTTCCACATGAAAAACCATCAGTTGGTAACATGACTAATGCAGTTGATGACCAGCGCGCGAGAGAGAGAGTTTTCTCTCCTCCCAACTATTTATACCACCCTCCTATTCACTATCCCAGAATCCTCCGTAACCAATCATTTTTAATCTTCTATCCCTTGTTTACTATGCATACCCACTACGTCACTCCTAGAACCTCCCAGATCCATCTGTTTTAACCCTTTGACCTTGAACCTATCTATGTCTGTTTCTAGCATAACTGCCCACACCCAGCGTCCTTCACGCTTCCACTACTTCCCATTGACTACACACCCTCTTGGCGGTATACCCTTACACCTATATATTGTCTATTTCTATCATACCTAGTCTCCCCCCCCCCCAATACACCCAACACTTTCCTACATGGCTGTTTACTATATTTCAACACTTGGTTATTACTATTAATATTATATTTCAACACTTGGCTATTACTATTATGATTATATTTCAAAACTTGGTTATTTACTGTTATGATTATATTTCAAAACTTGGCTATTTACTATTATGATTATATTTCAACACTTGGCTATTTACTATTATGATTATATTTCAACACTTGGCTATTTACTATTATGATTATATTTCAACACTTGGCTATTTACTATTATGATTATATTTCAACACTTGGCTATTTACTATTATGATTACATTTCAACACTTGGCTATTTACTATTATGATTATATTTCAAAACTTGGTTATTTACTATTTTGATTATATTTCAACACTTGGCTATTTACTATTATGATTATATTTCAAAACTTGGCTATTTACTATTGTGATTATATTTCAACACTTGGCTATTTAATATTATGATTATATCTCAACACGTGGCTATTTACTATTATGATTATATTTCAACATTTGGCTATTTACTATTACAGTTTGATGCCCGTGTCATGATTGGAAAATCATATTTGTGTACGTGTTGGGCGCTGGTTTGAGATGCAAAGGTGAGAGCATATATTCTTATGAATGACCAAAGGTAGGAGCACCGAAACTGTTGGTCGCGGGTTAACTACCCAAAGGTAGGAGCACTGAAACTGTTGGTCGCGGGTTAACTACCCAAAAGTAGGAGCACTGAAACTGTTGGTCGCGGGTTAACTACCCAAAGATAGGAGCACTGACTGTTGGTGGCAGGTTGACTACCCAAAGATAGGAGTACTAACTGTTGGTGGCAGGTTAACTACCCAAAGATAGGAGTACTAACTGTTGGTGGCAGGTTAACCACCCAAAGATAGGAGTACTAACTGTTGGTGGCAGGTTAACTACCCAAAGATAGGAGTACTAACTGTTGGTGGCAGTTTGACTACCCAAAGATAGGAGTACTAACTGTCGGTGGCAGGTTGACTACCCAAAGATAGAAGTACTAACTGTTGGCGGCAGATTGACTACCCAAAGATAGGAGTCTTAACTGTTGGTGGCAGATTGACTACCCAAAGATAGGAGTCTTAACTGTTGGTGGCAGATTGACTACCAAAGATAGGAGTACTAACTGTTGGTGGCAGATTGACTACCCAAAGATAGGAGTACTAACTGTTGGTGGCAGATTGACTACCCAAAGACTCTGGGTGTATTTTCTGACGTCTACTCTTCAACAGGTCCCACTGTCAAATGAGCACCTTCATTGCTGAATACATAAATGTAATATCAATGACTGCACTAGTTCACTCGTTTTAATGTGATTCTGGTGAGTGCAGCGCAGCGAAAGCACCACATAAACGTATGACACAACACGGTGTACTAATGGATTATCGGCCCATCGTAATGAACTGAGGGAATGGTAATTAGAATAATAATTACCGGTTGAAACAGACAGTATAGTTAGTATCTGACTGTGACTTATCATACGTATGGAGAGATAAAAGAAATTGCATAAATTATTATACGAGTTGTCAATAATTACAAATCCTCGAGCTGCTGGTTTTGTTACAATGTTACTAGCCTATAGTGTATGCGAATTGCTTATATTAAACATATGGCGAATCGTCAAAAATAGTATGGTTTATTTAATACGAGTATGCAAGAGAAGCAAAGTAGAGTACGGTGCGCTCATTATTGTGTATGGGGTATGTGGTATTAGTTTTCCTTTTTTTTAAATAGTCGACGGTACATTTTTTGGGCGATGTGATAGGTACCACACCAGATCGCTCTGTTTTCCAAGAGAAACCGAAACTGATTTATGGTTCATCTTTTTCTTCAACTACTTCTTCTTTTACTTGTTCTTCGTCTTTTTGTTCTTCTTCTTTTTCCTTTGTCTTCCTCTGCTTCTTCTTCTTCCTCTTTGTATTCCCACTGACAGAATTAGTCAAACTTCTCCATTTCTCTCTATCTTCAATCATTCTTTGGGACTCTGTAAAGTTGAAGCCTGTCCATTGTTTGGTGTTATTTTCCCATCTCTTTCTTTGCCTCCCTCTCCATCTCGCTCATTTAATAGTTCCTTGCAGAGGGGTCTTTTCTAGCTCAGACGACCGAGATACGTGGCCAAACCATTTCATTTAGCGTTTCTTCACAACAGCTGGAAGATGATCCTATATTCCATAATAATAATAATTATATATAATATATAAAAGAAAACAACAGATAAATTGTTTGGTCACGTGACAAGGCCGAAAGATCAAAACACAACACAACGAGCCTTCAATAAACGTTGCGAGAATACTAGACCCAAGGGTCGACCATGGAAAAGATTGATTAATTGAAAATTCGAAACATAAAAATTACTGGACTGCCATTGAGGTGAGTTTATAGGTGTGTGGAGTGAGAGTGGGTCACAGAGAGAGAGAGAGAGAGAGAGAGAGAGAGAGAGAGAGCGGTAGAGAGTTTTGTTATCAATACTATAGATGGATGTGGTCAGTTTTATTGGCCGGTTTATGTACGTGCATGTGGCACTTGGTGCTTTTCGTGGCTTATAAGTCAGGTTTGTTTGCTGTTGTAGACATAGAAGGGTGGCTGATTTGTTTGAAATAGTTGCTGTTGTAGATATAGAAGGGTGGCTGATTTGTTTGAAATAGTTGCTGTTGTAGATATAGAAGGGTGGCTGATTTGTTTGAAATAGTTGCTGTTGTAGACATAGAAGGGTGGCTGATTTGTTTGAAATAGTTGCTGTTGTAGATATAGAAGGGTGGCTGATTTGTTTGAAATATTTGCTGTTGTAGACATAGAAGGGTGGTTGATTTGTTTGAAATGTTTGCTGTTGTAGACATAGAAGGGTGGCTGATTCGTGTGAAATGTTTACTGTTGTAGACACAGAGGGTGGTTGATTAGTGTGAAATGTTTGCTGTTGTAGACATAGAAGGGTGGCTGATTCGTGTGAAATGTTTACTGTTGTAGACCAGAAAGGATGGCTGATTCGTGTGAAATGTTTACTGTTGTAGACCAGAAAGGATGGCTGATTCTTGTCAGCTATTTGGTGTTTCAGACATAAAAGATCGGCTGATTCTTATGAGACGGTCAGAGCCAAGACGCCTCACAGCACAAGGGATGCAACAGTTAGCTACTCATAACTGACCGCCACTTCCAAAACATCGACAGCAGCTAATCAATTTCCTACTCCACTTTCTCCGATAACAAACTGGGTCTTCTGAAGAAAACAATTATCGTGAGGGGAGGCAATCCAAAAACCATAAGTGCCACACTGAAATCTGATGCGTTTGACCCGAAAAGGGTAAATATCACAGCTTACTATAAACCACAAAACATATAATTAAAATCCGTCTTGTCCTTTTAACGTCTGCTTATGTGTCGAGGCAGAAGAATAATTGAGAGAGCCAACAGGAACTTCCTGTGTGGACTAGAGGTAAAACACCGGCCTCTGAACAAGAAGGTCGAGGTTCAAATCACACCAGAGGTGGTGGGCATTTCTCCTCTAATCTGTTGGGTTTTTTCGTGGGTCTACTCTCTCCTGGGCTCTGGGTAGTGAGATTCGATGTCTGGCTCTCTCTCTCTCTCTCTCTCTCTCTCTCTCTCTCTCTGGGTAGTGACATTCAATGTCTGTCTCCTCTGAGCAATGAGATTCGATGTCTGGCTCTCTCTGCGTAGTGAGATTCGATGTCTGGCTCTTTCTAGCTAGTGAGATTCGATGTCTGGCTCTTTCTGGGTAATTAGATTAGATATCTGCCTCTCTCTGAGTTGTGAGATGTGATGTCTGCTCTATCTGGATAGTGAAATTCGATGTCTGGCTCTCTCTGGGTAGTGAGATTCGATGTCTAGCTATCTATGTAGTGAGATTCAATGTCTGGCTCTCTCTCAGTAGTGAGATTCGATGTCTGGATCTCTCTGGGTAGTGAGATTCTATGTCTGGCTCTGCTTGGGTGGTGAGATTCAATGCCTGGCTCTCTCTAAGTAGTGAGATTTGATGTCTAGCTATCTCAGTAGTAAGATTCGATGTCTCTGACTCTGAGTAGCGAGATTCGATGCCTGGCTATATGAGTAGTGATATTCGATGACTGTCCTCTCTATGTATTGAGATTCGATGTCTAGCTATCTGGGTAGTGAGATTCGATGTCTGGCTCTCTCTGGGTAGTGAGATTCGATGTCTGGCTCTCTCTGGGTAGTGAGATTCGATGTATGGCTCTCTCTGGGTAGTGAGATTCGATGCCTGGCTGAGTAGCGAGATACGATGACTAGCTATCTGAGTAGTGATATTCAATGTCTGTCATCTCTGTGTAGTGAGATTCGATGTCTAGCTATCTGTGTAGTGAGATTCGATGTCTGGCTCTCTGTGTGTAGTGAGATTCGATGTCTGCCTCTCTCTGAGTAGTGAGATTCAATGTTTGGCTCGCTCTAGGTAGTGAGATTCGATGTCTGGCTCTCTCTGGGTAGTGAGATTCGGTGTCTAGCTATCTGGGTAGTGAGAATCGATGTCTGGCTCTCTTTGAGTAGTGAGATTCGATGTCTAGCTATCTGGGTAGTAAGATTCGATGCCTGGCTCTCTCTGAGTAGTGAGATTCGATGTTTGGTTCTCTCTGTGTAGTGAGATTCCATGTCTGGCTCTCTCCGAATAGTGAGATTCGATGTTTGGTTTTCTCTTGGTAGTGAGATTCGATGCCTGGCTATCATGCATGATGGTGACAATAAAAAGGGATGTGTTCTCACTGCGCTCTTTAAAGACTCATTGTCAGCTTAAAGTACAAAAGAGTAGGTCAAAAATGGCCGCTGTCCGGGTGAGATTATTCAATTATAATTTTACTCGCGCCGAAGAAGAATGTCGCAACGTACCGCAAATTAACAACAAAACTCGTCCACGCATACATACATATAGACATATACACACACACACACATACATACATACATACATTACATACGTTACATACATTACATACGTTACATACATTACATACATTACATACATTACATACGTTACATACATTACATACATTATATACATTACATACGTTACATACATTACATACATTACATACGTTACATACATTACATACATTACATACGTTACATACATTACATACATTACATACGTTACATACATTACATACATTACATACATTACATACATTACATACGTTACATACATTCATACATACATACATACATACATTACATTTTTTACATACATACATGCATACATTAAATACATACATACATACATACATACATACATACATACATACATACATACATACATACATACATACATACATACATACATACATACATACATACATACATACATAGGTCTCTCCTTTCTCATGTGAGTTTCAGCGTGGAGGGAAGATATACTTTCTTCTCTACGTTCTGCTCTTCTATTGGCCTCTGTTGTTGTAATGTTTCCTAGTGTTTCTAATATTTCATCAATCCATTTTTTCGTGGTCGGCCTTTGGGTCTGGTGTTCTCGAAATGTTTATTGAAGACTCGTATTGTTGTGTTATGATCTTTCTGATTTATAACACGGATAAACCAGTTTATCTGTTGCTTCTTTATGTATTCTAAGGCGTAGGTTATTTATTTAGTTTTTCTCAGTTCTTCATTGTCGATCTTTTCTCTTTGTCTGTTTCCTGTCATTCGTTTAACACATTTCATCTCGGCTTTTGTTATTTTTCTTATTGTTCTTGCATCTAGTGTCCAGGTCTGGCATTGGTAGCACAACGTTGGGATGAAGATTGTGTTGTAGTGTGCCCGTTTTGCCTCTAGAGTTATTTCTTTGTTGGACAATAGTGATGATAGGTTCACCGACGTTTTGAAAAGCTTTGTTGCATCTTGAGTTTATATTTTTTGTTTGTGAATTATCGTTTGTTTCTAGACTTTCTATGTATCTAAATTTGCTCTGCTTGTTACCAATACTGACAAGTACAGTGAAACACACACACACAATATATATATATATATATATATATATATATATATATATATATATATATATATATATATATTTATATATATATATATATTTATGTGCCGTGATAGCTCAGTGGTTAGTGAACTGGACTACAAAGGACAAGGGGTAGGCTTCGACCCCAACCGACGGCTTCCGGGTTCACCCAGCCTCAGATGGGTACCGGATTTTTTTCTGGGAAAGTAAAGCAGCACGGGTGTAATACCGACCACATTACCCCAAAAATCATGTGCTGAAGGTCTGTTAAATTTTACGGGCACTGACACCATATTCCCTATGCGCCACTTGGCGTGACGGGGTTACTTTACTGTTATATATGTATGTATATATATATATATATATATATATATGGCCCTTTTCGTCTTGTTAGATGATTTAGTGGGGGCTTTTGTGTATTTTTTTTGTTTTTGAATTTTTATTTTTTTTTTGTCGAAGAGCTTCTCTCGTAGCTAATTCTACCAATGTTTGACAAATACACACACATGTTGCCCTACTTGAAGAACTTTTATTTGCTGACGATGCAGCCCTAGTTGCTCATAGTGAAGCCATCATACAATCGCTGATCAACAAATTGGACAAAGCTTGCTACCTTTTTTCACTGTCAATTAGTTTTCAGAAAACAGTAATACTAAGTCAAGGGGACATCAAACCTCTATTAATCACTTTAAAATATTGTCCACTAGAATCAGTTCAGAAATTCATGTATCTTGGATCCGCAATTACGCAAACCACTTCTCTTGAGGATAAAGTAAACAGCCGAATCGGTAAGCTACGGCTTTCGGCAAACTCACAGAAAGGACCTGGTACAATACGAAACTGACACTAAAGACCAAACTCTTAATATATCAAACTTGTGTGCTTAGCATACTATTATATGGATCTGAAACCTGGACAACATACTATATATATATATATATATATATATATATATATATATATACATGTATATTCTGCAACATTAAAAATTTTACATGAAATGTCATTTTCATTTCTATATAATGCGACAAGAAAAAGAGTTCTTAAATGTTATGTAGAGCTAGTCTTATCATATGGATGTGAATCACGTACAATAGGTCAACATAACAATCACTGGAGGCTGTAGAAATGTGGTTTCACAGAAGAATAGTGAGGATACCATGGGCAGCTAAGAAGATTAATGGGAACGATTTGAAAGAGGCCAAAGCAAAAAGAGAGCTAATGTCCAATATTAGGAAGAAAAATTAATCATTTTATTTTGCCATGTAATGAGAAGGAAACAGCTGGATTATATTGCAGCAACTGGGAAAATTGAGGGACGGAGAGATAGAGGGAAGCAAAGAGAAAAGATACCAGACAGTTGAAGAGAATAACTTGGCAGAAGATCAACAACAGAAGTGATAAATAACTGTCGGGATCGAAAGTTGTAGTGAGATATGATCTCCTACATCAGCAGTCATGATGCTTGATGATGATGATGTGACGTCTGAGACATTTTTATTTTGAGTTATGTCGGAAGGATGGTATTATAATATTATTTTGAGTTATGTCGGAAGGATGGTATTATAATATTATTTTGAGTTATGTCGGAAGAATGGTATTATAATATTATTTTGAGTTATGTCGGAAGGATGGTATTATAATATTATTTTGAGTTATGTCGGAAGGATGGTATTATAATATTATTTTGAGTTATGTCGGAAGGATGATATTATAATATTATTTTGAGTTATGTCGGAAGGATGATATTATAATATTATTTTGAGTTATGTCGGAAGGATGGTATTATAATATTATTTTGAGTTATGTCGGAAGGATGGTATTATAATATTATTTTGAGTTATGTCGGAAGGATGGTATTATAATATTATTTTGAGTTATGTCGGAAGGATGGTATTATAATATTATTTTGAGTTATGTCGGAAGGATGATATTATAATATTATTTTGAAATGAAATATATTAGACAATAGTTTGGTTTCATTATTTTTTCTTGTCAAACTGATCGTCAGCTTTAGGGTATTTTGAGCCCTGTGTATACTCTGTGGTAACCGCAGCTTAGATATGTTTTCTACAACGTGCACGATAAATCATTATTAAGCTAACTCACGTCTTGAACCGACGATGAAACATCGAAAGTGTGTTGTTTATCAGTTAACATTATCCCATGATATCGTTTCTATACATGACTCACACTACAGTTCTGCTAGCCAGAAAGACCGGGGGACCTCGGTTAGGCTACCGGGGGACCACCGCGACTAGGCTACCGGGGGACCACCGCGACTAGGCTACCGGAGGACCACCGCGACTAGGCTACCGGGGGACCACCGCGACTAGGCTACCGGGGGACCACCGCGACTAGGCTACCGGAGGACCACCGCGACTAGGCTACCGGGGGACCACCGCGACTAGGCTACCGGAGGACCACCACGACTAGGCTACCGGAGGACCACCGCGACTAGCCTACCGAGGGACCACTGCCACTAGGCTACCGGGGGACCACCGCGGCTAGGCTACCGGGGGACCACCGCGACTAGGCTACCGGGGGACCACCGCGACTAGGCTACCGAGGGACCACTGCCACTAGGCTACCGGAGGACCACCGCGACTAGGCTACCGGGGGACCACCGCGACTAGGTTACGGGGGACCACCGCTACTAGGCTACCGGGGGACCACCGCCACTAGGCTACCGGGGGACAGCTGCCACTAGGCTACCGGGGGACCACCGCGACTAGGCTACCGGGGGACCACCGCGACTCGGCTACCGGGGGACCACCGCGACTAGGCTACCGAGGGACCACTGCCACTAGGCTACCGGAGGACCACCGCGACTAGGCTACCGGGGGACCACCGCGACTAGGCTACCGGAGGACCACCACGACTAGGCTACCGGGGGACCACCGCGACTAGGCTACCGAGGGACCACTGCCACTAGGCTACCGGAGGACCACCGCGACTAGGCTACCGAGGGACCACTGCCACTAGGCTACCGGGGGACCACCGCGGCTAGGCTACCGGGGGACCACCGCGACTAGGCTACCGGGGGACCACCGCGACTAGGCTACCGGGGGACCACCGCGACTAGGCTACCGGAGGACCACCGCGACTAGGCTACCGAGGGACCACCGCGGCTAGGTTACCGGGGGACCACCGCGACTAGGCTACCGGGGGACCACCGCGACTAGGCTACCGGGGGACCACTGCCACTAGGCTACCGAGGGACCACTGCCACTAGGCTACCGAGGGACCACTGCCACTAGGCTACCGAGGGACCACTGCCACTAGGCTACCGAGGGACCACTGCCACTAGGCTACCGAGGGACCACCGCCACTAGGCTACTGACGTTTGGACAACCTGTGTTCGATTCCCGCTGGAAGCAATTTGTGAGTTGTACTCGTGGTTGAAAAAAAAAATACTTGACGGTCGACCCAGCCACTGGCAGAAATAGGTACCAGGGTAGTAGTACTCTAGGAAGGTGAGAAATGCCACCTCGCCCCGTTTCGATGCTTGAAGCGGCACTGTCCAGAAGTCTCCGACCACTTCTGGATAGCCAGCCGAGCACATATGGGTGAAAGCTCGTCTCCGAAGACGCCGATTCAAATCTCGTACTTTACCTTTACTTTAGCCCGACGGTTCGCGACGCAGGTAACCTAACAGTTTTCACTTTGTAAAGGTGAGGCCAGCTGTGTAGTCACAACTTTAGGTTATAGTTTTAGTTTTTTTGATATTCATATCTAGTCCATATTTTTTGCTTGTTATGTTTATCACATTAAGCAATTGTTGTAGGTCTTTAGGATGTTCTGCTAGTAGAACAGTATCATCAGCATATCTTAGGTTATTGATTATCTTTCCGTTAATGTTTAGGCCTGGCATCTCTGTGATGTTTTTAAAGATTTGCTCAGTGTATAGATTGAACAAGCTTGGTGATAAGATGCATCCTTGTCTTACTCCTCTTTTTATGTCCATGGGTGTAGAGTTCTCCTTGTTATATTTTATTATTGCTGTTTGTTCCCAGTACAAATTACATATTAGTCGTATGTCTGCGTCGTCTAGATTTATATCCTTTAGGCAGTCTATAAGTTGGTTATGGTGTATTCTATCGAAATCTTGTGTGTAGTCTATGAAGCAGGCATATATTGGTTTGTTTACTTCTATGTACTTTTCAATCAATGTTCTCATGCTAAATATGTCTTTTAAAACTTCATCATTTGTTTTATTTTCTTTCCATCAAATTCCTCCTATTTTTATATAAACCCGTATTCCAAAGATTTCAATTTTCTGTTCTGTTTTATTGTATAATTTCCATGTTTCTGTACTATACAGTAATGTTGAAAAGATGTAACATTTTACCATTCTAAGTTTCAGCCCTGGTGATATTTGTTTTGATGATATTATATTTTTCATGGCATTAAAATTACGTTTTACCATTCCTATTCTTTTGTTTATTTCAGTTTTGCATTTTCCATCACTAGTTATGGTATGTCCAAGGTACTTGTAGCTCTGAACTGCCTCCATGTCTTTTTCTTCAACTTTTATATCCAGTTGTAATTTTTAGGTATTATATTTGTTTATGATTACAGTTTTAGTCTTTCTGATATTCATATCAAATCGTATTCTTTGTTTGTCATGTTTGTTTCATTAAATATCAGTCCTACAGATTTTCTGAAGCATCACATTTCTATTGTGACTAATATTCTTTTGTCTTTCCGTGAGTGATCATGGTCTGCCCTAGAAGAACAGAATGGGGATTAATATGCCTTGTATGAGAATGTATAAGATGTTTCTATGTGCCGATCGTTAGTACCTTGTGTTATAGTCATAAACATATAGATTGATTAATGAAATAATAAATGTCACAAAAATTGTACTTTTATCGTAAAGTTATCCTACCTGCATGTGAGGTGGAGCGTTGTGGGAAGCTGCAATTTTCGTTCATTTACCAAGTGTGTGGAGCTGGTAGCTGATCCTTCTGTTGCTGTTGAATGACAACATATTATATAAAGACGCTTGATCTTGCTCAAGTCATAACGTAATTCAACTGCCATTGTAGACTTGTCATGGTGGCTTACTTCTCCTGTTATAACTTGTGCACTTGACAGTTTGTCTCTGTGTGTCTCTGTATATCTCTATGTGTTTGTGTCTCTATATGTGTCTATGTCTTTGTATGTCTCTATGCGTCTCTGTGTATCTCAACGTGTCTCTATATGTCGCTATGTGTCTCTATATTAACCTATGTCTCTATGTGTTTATTTGAGACTCTATGTCTCTATGAGTCTCTATATGTATCTGTATATCTCTGTTTATCTCTATGTGTCTATCACATATGGCTCTATATGTGTCTATGTATCTCTGTGTGTCTCTATGTTTTTTCTATATATCTCTATGTGTGTCTATATGTCTCTATGTTCCTTTATATGTCTCTATGTGTCACTATATGTCTCAATGTATCTCTATGTGAATATATGTGTCTTTCTCTGTCTCTATATGTCTCTATGCGTAGCTGTGTGTCTCAGGTCACGTCTCCACTCTTTCTAACTTCATCATTTCTGATTATGCCTCAAAAATCGCATCACACAAGCCGCGATTTCTCTTTCTTGGATCTTAGATAACAACGTTTGATGTTAATAATAGAAATATAGTTGGAGAAATAAATTATTAATCAAATGTTGTTTTGGTAAATTTGTTTAGTTGAGATGTTTGATTCAAAACTGGCCTGCTGCTACAGAGACCTAGAGTGGGAGTGAAGTCCTAAGAGCAAACCACATACTTGCCTTGTCATTAGCACTTACAAACCACATACTTGCCTTGTCATTAGCACTTACAAACCACATACTTGCCTTGTCATTAGCACTTACAAACCATATACTTGCCTTGTCATTAGCACTTACAAACCACATACTTGCCTTGTCATTAGCACTTACAAACCACATACTTGCCTTGTCATTAGCACTTACAAACCACATACTTGCCTTGTCATTAGCACTTACAAACCACATACTTGCCTTGTCATTAGCACTTACAAACCACATACTTGCCTTGTCATTAGCACTTACAAACCATATACCTGCCTTGTCATTAGCACTTACAAACCACATACTTGCCTTGTCATTAGCACTGGCAAACCACATACTTGCCTTGTTCCAAGCACTAGCAACCCACATATTTGCCTTCTCCCTAGCACTAGCAGCCCACATACTTGTTTTGTCCCTAGCACTAGCAACCCACATACTTGCCTTGTATCTAGCACTAGAAACCCACTTACTTGTCTTGTATCTAGCACCATCAACCCACATATTTGCCTTGTCCCTAGCACTAGCAACCCACATACTTGTCTTGTCCCTAGCACTAGCAACCCAAATATTTGCCTTGCCCCTAGCACTAGCAACCCACATACTTACCTTGTCCCTAGCACTAGCAACCCACATACTTGCCTTGTATCTAGCACCAGCAACCCACATATTTGCCTTGTCCCTAGCACTAGCAACCCACATACTTGCCTTGTCCCTAGCACTAGCAACCGACATACTTGCCTTGTATCTAGCACTAGCAACCCACATACTTGCCTTGTATCTAGCACTAGAAACCACATATTGCACTAGCAACCCACATACTTGCTTTGTCCATAGCACTAGCAACCCACATACTTGTCTTGTCCCTAGCACTAGCAACCCACATACTTGCCTTGTCCCTAGCACTAGGAACCCACATACTTGCCTTGTCCCTAGCACTAGGAACTCACATACTTGCCTTGTCCCTAGCACTGGCAACCCACATACTTGCCCTGTCCCTAGCACTTGCAACCCGCATACTTGTCTTGTCCCTAGCACTAGCAACCCACATACTTGCCTTGTCCCTAGCATTAGCAACCCATATACTTGTCTTGTCCCTAGCACTAGGAACCCACATACTTGCCTTGTCCCAAGCACTAGCAACCCACATACTTGTCTTGTCCATAGTACTAGCAGCCCACATACTTGTCTTGTCCCTAGCACTAGCAACCCACATACTTGTCTTGTCCCTAGCACTAGCAACCCACATACTTGCCTTGTCCCTAGCACTAGCAACCCACATACTTGCCTTGTCCCTAGCACTAGCAACCCACATACTTGCTTTGCCCCGTGCACTGGCGTCCCACATACTTCCCTATCCTTAGCGCTGACAACTTACATACTTCCCTTGTCCTTAGCGCCTGAAACTAACCACTTATATTACCCCTAGCACTGACAACCCGCATGCTTACGTTTGCCTCGGCACTGACAACCCACATGCTTGTCTCGTTGCTAGAGCTGCTAACCTACATACTCGCCCAGCATCTAGCACTGGCAACCTTTATACACTTGCCTTGTCTAAAACGATGGCAGCCCATCCACTGACCTTGTCTCTAACTCTGGCAACCCACATACATAAATTAACCCAGGCGCTGGAAATCCAAATACTTGACATAACTCGGGCGTTGGCAACCCACATACTTGGTTTAACCCGGGCGCTGGCAACCCACACACTTGCCTTGTCTCTAGTGCTGGCAACCCACACACTTGTCTTGTCTCTAGCTCTGGCTAACCCACACACTTGCCTTGTCTCTAGCGCTGGCAATCCACATATTTGGCTTATCCCTGGCGCTGGAAACCCCTGTACTTGACCTTATCCTGACGCTGGCAAACCACATATTTGACTTATCCCTGGCGCTGGGAAAAGGGAGCCGCGATAGCTCAGTGGTTAGTGAACTGGACTACAAAGGACAAGGGGTAGGGTTCGATCCCAACCGACGGCTTCCGGGTTCACCCAGCCTTAAATGGGTACCGGATTTTTTCTGGCAAAGTAAAGCAGCACGGGCGTAATACCGACCACATTACCCCAAAATTCATGTGCTGAAGGTCTGTAACATATAGGGTCACTAACACCATATTTCCCTATACGCCACTTGGCGTGACGGGGGTACTTTACTACTTTTTTTTTTACCTGGCGCTGGCAACCCACACACTTGTCTTATCCCGGGCGTTGATAATCCACATACCTAACTTAATCCGTACACTGGCAACCCATATAGGTGCCTTGTCCGCCGCCAACGATACATCTGAGAGTGTCCACTGGAGGTGGACCAACCAACAGTTGTGACGTTTTCATCATTGCCAGCAAGGCCAGTTGTTTGTAAAATGAGGTAAATTAGCTCGTATTGCTCGATACGTCACAAGTATTGGGGCGATCGAGGGCTTCCAGTTTTACCCAGGCTTAAATGGGTGCCGGATTTTCTTCTGGAAAAGTAACATCGTGCGGGCGTAATACTGACCACATTACCCCAAAACTCATGTGCCTAAGCTCTATTAAAATGTTGTAACACCATAATCCCTACACGTCACGTGACGTGACGGGACTCTTTACTTACTTGTGCGTACTAACCACTACTCTAACACGACTTTTCAATATGAAAACATTCGCAACAAATACACGCCCATAGACAAAAATGCCAAAAATAACACACTAGCACACTAGTACTAAAATAATATAAAAACCTAGTGTGTTAATGTCGGACATGTTTCGCTTTGTCAATGGGTACAGGAACAATTCTTCGTTCATTCCGTCTCTCTCTCTCTCTCTCTCTCTCTCTCTCTCTCTCTCTCTCCCTCCCCCGCCCCCTTATTGTTTGATTATTTTTCTCACTTCGTTGTAGTAATTACACAGTTGTTTGCTTTAAATGTTAAAGTGACATTTTAGAGGCAATCCTAAAACCTTGGCAACACTTGCTGATGAAGATACTCTGAGCCTACAACACTGTCCTCATTTTAAAAATCAATATTTTATGGAAGTGACTCCAGCTAGTGATAGCACACCACAAACGTGAATGTTCAAGCTTAACTAATGTGTGTATTTTGGATGTTAGTAGGTTAATGCATGTTGGAAAAGGCATTTCATAGATTATCAAATTTGTGCATTTCTTATATGAACCATTCAACTTTTAACTTCAAACATTTCTGAGATGTTAGCTATAGCATCTAATTAATGTATGTGCTGTGTAATGCTGATATATCATTATCCAAGATGTAGTTTATCTTTATTCCGTTGTTCGTTTGTGTTGTTCTTGTTTTCTGAGGAAAGCCGCATGTAGGCCAAAACATCAGTATTTTGTTTTGTTCCTTTTTCTTATAAAGCTGACACCATACCTTGAAGGAGTGTACGCTGCACCTCACTACTTGCTCCTGATGCCAGTTTTACCGCAGCGCCGCAGTTATTTGCCTGTTCGCTACATGCTGTAGAGAAGACTCATATAAAGGTTATATATCTTGTATAAGAAATTTGAAAATGAAAATGAAACACTGTGGATAAACAGCTGTGAATTAAGCATTCGTGTCAAATTTATATTTTTTTCATTGCCACGTGATGGTCTCTGTAATGTTGTTGCCAAATATGGCCGTCTGAGAGGGGTGGGGGACGCGGGCTGGGGGGGGGGGGGGGCTAGATAAAAATAAACCTCGTCCCAAAAGCTGAAAAAGATTGCAACAAAAGACAGATCTTTTCTACAAAATGTAATCTTGGGCGGGAAAATACAAAGTAAAATAGGCAGAGGCAGATAAAGACTAACATATCGAATATCAAAAGATGGATACGTCAGCCTATAACAATCTGCACCATCTAAGCAAAAGACAGAGCGGAATGGCGTTCCATGGCAGCCAACCTTCGATGCGGAGACGGCACTGAATGATTGAAAGGTGCGACAAACCATAACAAGCGTCGTTTGACGATCAAGGAAGAAGATCTACATGACAAGCTTTTGTTGCATACAAAATCATTGTTATTCGGAAAAACAAAAACGAAATAATAATAAAACAAAAAAGATTTAATCGTGGACAAAAATATTCGTCACGTCCGTTATTCTTATAATTTCGGGGTAATTTATATACCTCTATATATATATATATATATATATACAATATATATATATATATATATATATATATATATATATATAGTGACTCGGGCAGATGGTGCTCGTAAACCTGGGAGGGCCGACCATCTAAGGGCAGAATCCCCCTACAGAAAAGACAATCTGCTGTCTTGCAGGAAGATTGGGGACAAGCAAAGGCTAGGGAGATCAAACTTGAATGAAATGCTGGCTGAAATCGGATGCACTGGGCCACTGGCGCAGAACACAGTGCAACATTTTAACGGGTATTCAGTTCTGTCTGTGGGGTTGATAAATTCACTTAAACAGACAGCTGTCTTAATGTGAGAGTTTGGAATCCTACGTTTGGAATTAAGTCTTGATCGCAGAGAGAGAGAGAGAGAGAGAGAGAGAGAGAGAGAGAGAGAGAGAGAGAGAGATACCTCTTTAAAAAAAACAAAAAAAAAATTAAAACAGTAAACATTGCCTATTGTCAATGCCTAATTTAAGCCTAGGCTAAATAAGTTTACAGGATAGAGCCTCACAATCCGAGGGGACTCAAATTAGTTAATATTGTAATCTATAAAGACCTAATGGTGTTAATTTTTAAATAGGGGGCCCCAATGTTTTGTGTAGCTCAGCCAACTCGTGGTCTAAATCCGACCCTGCCTACGGTGTATGTGATGCCGTCTCTTTAAAAAAAAAAACCTTTATCTCCACAATTGCTTATCTTTATCTCTACTGTTTCTTACCTTTATCGCTACAAATGTTTATTTTTATCTCCACAATTGCTTATCTTTATCTCTACAATTGCTTACCTTTATCGCTAAATTGCTTATTTTTATCTCCACAATGGCTTATCTTTATCTCCACAATTGCTTATCTTTATTTCTACAATTGCCTATCTTTATCTCCATAATTGCTTATCTTTATCTCTACGATTGCTTATATTTATCTCCACAATTACTTATTTTTTACTCCACAATTCCTTATCTTTATCTCTACAATTTTTTATCTTCATTTTTACAATTAATTATGTTTCTCTCTACAATTCCTTTTCTTTATCTCTACAGTTGTTTACCTTTATCTCCACATTTGCTCATCTTTATCGTCATAATTGCGTATCTTTATCTCTACAGTTCCTTATCTTTATCTCTACAATTGTTTACCTTTATCTCCCCATTTGCTCATCTTTATCGCCATAATTGCGTATCTTTATCTCTACAGTTCCTTATCTTTATCTCTACAATTGTTTACCTTTATCTCCACATTTGCTCCTCTTTATCTCTACACTTGCTTATCAGTCTGTTGTGTTGACTTCGCCCATAAGTCAGTTAAACTGTCTGGTCTCTTTCCTCGACTCCGTTCTTTTTGTTTCTTTCGTAAATACTTCTAATGTTAGTGGTTTGTAATGTCGATGTAACAATATAATGAAGTTGTTCAATGTTAATGTAACAATATAATGAAGTTGTTCAATGTTAATGTAACAATATAATGAAATTGTTCAATGTTAATGTAAGATTGTAGTCAGGTTGTTCAATGTTAATGTAATAATGTAATCAAGTTGTTCAATGTTAGTGTAACAGTATAATCAATTTGTCCAATGTTAATATAGCAATATAATCAAGTTCTTCAATGTTAATGTAACAATATGATCAAGTTGTACAATGTTAAAGTAACAATAAAACCAAGTTGTACAATGTTAATGTAACATGTAACAATGTAATCAAGTTGTCCAGTGTTAATGTAACTATGTCATCAAGTTGTTCAATGTAAATGTAACAATATAATCAAGTTCTCCAATGTTAATCTAACAATAAAATCAAATTGTTCAATGTTAATGTAACAATACAATCAAGTTGTTCAATTTTAGTGCAAAACTATAATCAAGTTGTCCAATGTTAATGTAACAATATAATCAAGTTGGCCAGTGTTAATGTAACAATATAATCAAGTTGTCCAGTGTTAATGTAACAATATAATCAAGTTGTCCAGTGTTAATGTAACAATATAATCAAGTTGTCCAGTGTTAATGTAACAATATAATCAAGTTGTCCAATGTTAATGTACCAATATAATCAAGTTTGCCAGTGTTAATTAACTATATAATCAAGTTGGCCAGTGTTAATGTAACAATATAATCAAGTTGTCCAATGTTAATATAACAATATAATCAAGTTGTCCAATGTTAATGTAACAATATAATCAAGTTGGCCAGTGTTAATGTAACAATATAATCGAGTTGTTCAATGTGAACAATATAATCAAGTTCTCCAATGTTAGTGAAAAAATATAATTAAATTGTTCAATGTTAATGTAACAATATAATCAAATTGTCCAATGTTAATGTAACAATATAATCAAGTTGAACAATGTTAATTTAACAATACAATCAAGTTGTTCCGTTCTAATTTTATGTGAAAAAGACGAGATATATTTTTATTGCTTCCTCCCGGTGTTGACGATATTCTAAATTTAAAAAAAAAAGCAGTTGCTGTTATTCTTTTTTTTGGGTCCAGTTTTATTGTGGTTTTGATTGCCAGACCTCCGATTGTTACATCACTGGCCAAGGTTTTAAAGTTAGAAAGCGGGAACTCTCAATGCTCGTCATAGCTGTTGTTACATCACTGGCCAAGGTTTCAAAGTTAGAAAGCGGGAACTCTCAATGCTCGTCATAGCTGTTGTTACATCACTGGCCAAGGTTTCACAGAAAGCGGGAACTCTCAATGCTCGTCATAACTGTTGTTACATCACTGGCCAAGATTTCACAGAAAGCGGGAACTCTCAATGCTCGTCATAGCTGTTGTTACATCACTTGCCAAGGTTTCACAGAGAGCGGGTACTCTCAATACTCGTCATAGCTGTTGTTACATCACTGGCCAAGGCTTCAAAGTTAGAAAGCGGGAACTTCCAATGCTCGTCATAGCTGTTGTTACATCACTGGCCAAGGTTTCACAGAAAGCGGGAACTCTCAATGCTCGTCATAGCTGTTGTTACATTACTGGTCAAGGTTTCACGGAAAGCGGGAACTCTCAATGCTCGTCATAGCTGTTGTTACAACACTGGCCAAGGTTTCAAATTTAGAAAGCGGGAACTCTCAATGCTCGTCATAGCTGTTGTTACAACACTGGCCAAGGTTTCAAAGTTAGAAAGCGGGAACTCTCAATGCCCGTCTTAGCTGCTGTTACATTACTGGCCAAGGTTTCGAAGTTAGAAAGCGGGAACTCTCAATGCTCGTCTTAGCTGCTGTTACAATTCTGGCCAAGGTTTCACAGAAAGCGGGAAATCTCTATGCTCGCCATAGCTGTTGTTACATTTTTAACCCACATCTATTTGCATGGAATGGCTCGTGGCAGACAACAAGAGATAATTTCGGCGGTAAGAGAGATCGAGGAAGACAGAGTCGATATGAAAGAGTTGTTTGGAAACAAAGAGGAGCATGTGAGGTATTTAAATGTTGAAAAGACAGATGGTCGTGGAAAGAACAGATCATCATCGTCACAAAGCGGGACACGGAATGAAGATGAACTTTGCTTGAAAGTTACCCCATATAGATTGGCGGAGCGTGTCTGCACCTGGACATCTACCCTTGTGCCTCTGGATCAAGAAACTGGAGCGTTAACTACTATCGCTATAACGATAATGTACTTTCGAATTCGGTTAAATCACATAGTTCTGGATCTCTGTTTCTTCACATAGATTAGCCTCTTCTTCATAGAAGCCTTTCTTTTCTTTTGATGTGCAGTTTGAGCGGATATTTTTATATTTGAGAGGGAAAAAATTATCCAGTTTAGTCTGGATTGACTTGTTTATGGATATTTGAGTATTGGAGAGTAGACTTTCTTTATATTCCTCATCTTCTTCTTAAGATTATTATTGTGATTGTTGTTAATTATATTGTCATTATTTACGTTATTTATTGTATTGTTATTGCTTCTATTAATATCATTATTGTATTATTGTTGTTGATTTTATTTATTTATTTTCAAAAAATGTAAAAATTATCGGAAATCTAATTACCCCCCTCCCCCCCCCCCACCCCCAATTCATAAAATGATAAAATCGTAATACCCCAGACCTCTAAAGTCCTGATCTATTTATGTTTATATCATCGTCTTCTGCGACTATAACACGAGAATGCAAATTGGCGCCATGTCTAATTTCCAATTACTTATAATAAAATATTTATCTGGACCGTTAAAACTCCCGATAGTTAACCGGAACGCGTTCTGGGCTACTTCGACAGAAATACAAAAACATTGTTTATTATTATTGTTTAATTGTTACTCCCTAACGTTAACTTTAATTCTCTTTAATATAAACTATGCCAGATGTATCACTTCCTTGTCAGGTGTAGTCTGCATTCATTATGGTTACAATAAAAGACTACATTGTAATTTTCTGTTGGTTAATTTCTTCTGAGTCCGATTTATGATGTTTTCAGCCTAATGTACATGTTTTGTTCGTGAGCATTATATCGGACGGTCAAGATAATACTTTAGTACATCCGACACGTGCATCAACATAACCGTCGTATCGATTTCCCGAGATGCGCTAAGCTCTCCAACGCAGACTATGGCGAAAGAGATGATTGGCTAAAAGTGTGACATTGTTCCACCTCTAGCCACGCCTTTACGGCCCTTACTTATGCCGTTTGTGAGCGCTTAATCTCATCCGCCCGCTACTAGTGACGGAGACCGTATAAACACGCCCATTTTGGAGTCTCGTGTGTTAACTTTTTATGGATGTTTCTAAAGCCTCTAATTTCATAAACGTCTGCCTGTTCGTAACTCCACCTCAGAAATCTCCAAACGTGCAAGATCACCCACCGGTAATCATTTCGCTATCGTAATCAAAAGTTATCATCACTTTGATAAGTTGAGACCCACCATGTTTCACACTTCTTAAACGTAAGTTATTAGTCGCGAATGGTGTCTTCACAAACGTATAATACTGTGGAAGTGATAATTTGTTATGGTCATAGTTTTCAATGTAGTTTTACCAAACACTTAAGATATTCATCTGAGGTGAGTCATTTAGGTTAAAAAAAACTTTCACAAATTTGCATTCTCCCGAGGAAATCAACTAAAGAGATAAGTTTCTATTTAAATGTTATTTTGTAATCAATATTTATGCATTGTTGTTGTTGATTTCTTTCATTTTATTTTGTCGCAAACTGCGTGTTTGATCGTTGATTGCTTTCACAATTAGGCCTTCCTCAAATTTGAGTATAACAATATTTGTCTTGGTATTTTACTTGTATGCTTTTGATATATATATATATATATATATATATATATATATATATATATATATATATATAGAGAGAGAGAGAGAGAGAGAGAGTGTGTCCTATTTATAATGCGATTTCTTCGCGGTGCACTCTTCATTGGTTCGCTTTCTGATGGAATATGATAGGAAAATAAGGAATCGAAAGTTCAATTAAAATGCTTGGTTCACAAAGTAACAAGAGTAGACAATCGGACATGGTTTACTTACCACTAAATGACAACACTTTTTCGTGAATGCTCTGTGTCTGTTCTACGTGTACAGCATAGCTTCATTAACAGCTTAGTTGTGTACGACTGCTGTGTACGACTGTTGTGTACGACTGCTGTGTACGACTGCTGTGTACGACTTTGTTGCGTACGACTGCTGTGTACGACTGCTGTGTACGACTTTGTTGCGTACAATTAATGTGGTGAGCAAAATGCAAGCTCAAACATCAACAAAAATAGTGCAACAGAATAAACGGTTTTCATATCAGCAAAATAAGCAGGCAAGGATAAGGAAAAACTACCACATTTGTAAATAGATAAAAACGCCAATACTTAACAAATAAGTAATTCTAGACACCACGGAAACGTCTAGGGACACTTACATATATATTAACTTTTATGTTCATATTAATTGTTACCGATTTCATTTTTTTTAGGAACGAAGCATGTTTACTTAAAGCATTCCGCGGACTGTTCTATTTCTCCCCTCTTGTCCAAACTCTCTCAATTCCTTCCGGTCAATTCTGTATATTTTCAGGAAATTTCTCGAGTTTTCCTTGGACACTTAAAAATGTATCAAATAATTTCACTGAACGTGGTCTCCGTGCATGGCGAATGTAACAGGCTGCTACACCTAAACGAAGTTCAGTTTACATTTCATAGCAGAATAATCACCATGTGCCAGGTCCAGCGAAAGACGTTAACCTTTTCAATGTCATTCTAACTAATTTGGGAGCCGCGATTGCTCAGTGTTAGTGAACTTGACTACAAAGAACAAGTGTCGGGTTCGATCCTGATCGACGGCTTCCAGGTTCACCCAGCCTTTAATGGGTACCGGATTTTTTTATGGGAAAGTAAAGCAGCACGGGCGTAATACCGACCACATTACCCCAAAAAATCATATGCCAAAGGTATGTAAAAAATTATGGTCACTAACACCATATTCCCGATACGTCATTTGGCGTGACGGGGCTATTTACTTTTTACTTACTAACTGCTTCTAGATTTTTGGTAAAGCTGTCGTCCTCAGTAAGTGAAGTGTGTAAAGTGACGCCGATGTCTGATGCCATCTCCTTTACGGCTGTAGCCACCTTCAACGTGTGACGTTCCACGCAAAGACTTTATTGCATTCATCATTATATGCCAAACTGTTGTCGTAGGCAATTTCCACAATTTTCGTTCCAACAATGCATCGTCAAATCAACCGATGACAACCTGCACCATCAAAGCAAGAGATAGAGCAAAATGGCGCTCCATGGTAGCCAACCTTCGTTGCAGAGACGGCACTCAATGATGATGATGAATGCATCGTATCAATTCTGTTGTTGACTGTTTTCCATGTCATGACACCAAGCTATCGTATCTCTTCTTTTTGTCGTCCGCGATCTCTCTTTCCCTGTAATTGCCAGTTGCAACCAAGTATTCTAATTTTCCTCTTCTCATGGTGTACCCGAAAAATGTTGATTGCTTCTTTCTGATGTTTTTTTTTAGGATCTCCCTTCTTGTGTTGACCTCTTTGAGAATGCGCTCTTTGTATTTTTAACGCAATCGATGTAAACCAACGTAGGCAGTTATCCTTTGAATATGTTGTATTTGTCCTTTAATATTCGCAAATTAAATATTCGTTCTCTATCTAAATAATACGTTTAAGGAGACAAAGCTTAGATATGTGTATTCATATTTAAGCTCAAGCTTCATATTGCATTTTTATTCAATGAATTAATAATTACCATATGTGAACACTATGTGGCAACGTTAATTAAACTAAATACATACACGAACTATACGAACTTTATTACATAGAAGATCCGTGATCATGAACTTTATGGTGTTTCATTAGATATATGGCAAATGTAAATGATCTTTATGTCCTTGATTACAATATTTGTATGATTGTACATAGCGCTCGGCTATAGCTTCTACTATGAGTTTCATTTTATTAAAATGAGTTTGTCTTTGCAATAAAAGTAATTGAATTGTTATTCTAACGGAAATGTTATTTTCGTATTTTCGTGTTAACTTTCAAACTGTTCCCAGGTCCTTCGCTTACTTTCTCTCTATTTATAATTTTGTTTGTTCAATTTATCTTTTCTACTTTCTCCATCTTTTAAAAATCTGTACTGCTCTACTGGTCTTTCTCCAGCTATCTCTCATCTCTCTTTCCCCATCTATTTCTCTCTTTCTCTCTCTCATTCTTCCTCTCTCTGTGTATTATTTTTCACACCTCTCTCTTTGTATTTGTTTTCTTCTTCAAATACTATTTTTGCTGTATCTAACCTTTCACGTTTTCTTTCTTTCTTTTTTTTCGTTTTCTTTCTTTCTTTCTTTCTTCATTTCTTTCTTTCTTCTGTTTTCCCGTCATTTTCCGAAATTCTTGCTATTTCTCACGTCCTTCTATCAAAATAAGTTTCTTTATTTCCTCCTCACTTCACCCTTAATGTGCTGTTCTCAACTATATATATATATATACATAGATACATATTGAAGTTACTCTATCTTTATTGCGGTATTACTGGCTATCGCTAGAATTAACAACTTACTTATTACAATAATATGTTATGTACATATGAAAGTTGTTGTTTCATAAAATTAGAAGGTACTTTACATTTATCTAGATGATGTTTATCTACCATATTCATTTACAACATTCAACTGCAACATTTATTTACGAAATTCATCAACGACACTCATCGACGACATTATCTATGACACTCATCTATGACATTATCTATGACACTCATCGACGACATTATCTACGACATTTATCTACTACATTATTTACGACTATCATCTACGACATTTATCTACTACATTATTTACGACTATCATCTACGACATTTATCTACTACATTATTTACGACTATCATCTACGACATTTATCTACTACATTATTTACGACTATCATCTACGACATTTATCTACTACATTATTTACGACTATCATCTACGACATTTATCTACTACATTATTTACGACTATCATCTACGACATTTATTTACTACATTATTTACGACTATCATCTACAACATTTATCTACTACATTATTTACGACTATCATCTACAACATTTATCTACTACATTATTTACGACTATCATCTACAACATTTATCTACTACATTATTTACGACTATCATCTACGACATTTATTTGCAACATTCAGCTACGACGTTCATGCATTTACGACATAACTAATTGGACATTTTGTAATCAACAGGAAAGACAAGCTAAATTACAGCAACAACAAAAAAAAACAAGTAATCTTTGTTTTCACAACAAAATGGAAACAGAAAAGTTTAGTCAATGAAGTATGTGTTTTACAAACTGAACATTAAAGACAACATATATATGGTTTTGCTTTAGTAAAACGTTAGTAAAATGGCTTTTATGTTATTTTAATTTGATAAACATTTAAGTCATCATAATCATCATCAAGTACCATGCCTGCTTGTAACCATGTCTCTTCTCAACTTTTGATCTCGACAGTTATTTATCATTTCTTTTGTTGATCTTCTGCCAAGCCATTCTCTTGATCTGTCTGATATCTTTTCTCTTTGCTTCTGTTGTCACAATATGTTCCAGTTGTTCTCTTCTCATTTCATGGTAAAAGAATTGACGATTGTTTCTTGTTGTTCTGTTTGTTGTTGATGATTGGATATTATCTTTTTGCTTTGGCCTCTTTCAGAACGTTTTCATTACTCTTCTTAAATGTCCACGGTATTATATATATATCAGTGATTTTCTTGTCTGTTGTCCTATTGTCCATGATTCACATCCATATGTTAAGACTGGCTCTACATGACATTTAATGACTTTTTCTTGCTTCTCTTGTTAAAAATGAATTGCATAGTATCTTCCTCACTTTTTGGAAAGCTGCTTTTGCCTGAACCATTCTGCATCTCTCCTCTCTTTTGCATTTAGATGTCTGAGGTTAACAAAGTTCCCAGACATTTAAATTCATTTACCTGTTTTAATATTGTCCCACTTATCTTTATTGTGCACTGCGGTGATATCTTTTTCTTTGCTATTACCATTACTTCTGTATTGTTACTAATAAGTCTTAGTCATTTATTTTTACATTTAAATACAAGCAACTATTGCAACTTTTCATTGCAGAACAGAAGAACTGATAGGTGAAGTAAAGAAGAACAAAGAACCTTATCGAACCAGAAGCCCTGACCTTATCTTCGCTATTCTTCAATAATAACGAAAGAACATAGTTAGATTTCCGGATGATTCAGCAAGTTCCAACAGAGTTGCAATGCTCGTTCTAACTGATAGCGAACTGTCTACCATGCTGACATCCACGGAGTCTTCTGTTGTACCAGTGTCAACCAGTTGTGCTGGATCCCTAAACATGACCCCAGGGATCTGTCCTGACTATCCTCATTCTCCCTCCGCATCTACACCTGGTCAGCACCACTCCCAGTCGTCGTGTACTCCAATGTCACCAAGAGGATCTTACCAGAACCACCAGTGGGATATCAACGACAGCACACTACCAGTGGTGAGTGTTATCATTGTGTTTGCGACTGGAGACATTTTGTGACTGGCGACTTTTTGTGACTGTCCATTTTTTGTGACTGTCGACTTTTTGTGACTGTCGATTTTTGTGCGACTCGATTTATTGTAACAATCGACTTTTTGTGACTGGCAGCATTTTATGACTGTTGATTATTTGTGACTTGTTAAATGGGACAATTCCTGTGGCTGTTGTATTTCTATGAGGATCTTAATGAGTTTTACATTACTGGAAGGTTTTGTTTTTGTGACTTCTATTTTTCTGCTTCTCTGAAACGTCTTCGTGGCTTTTGATTTACTATAACTATTTTTTGTTTGGGGGGGGGGGAAAGAAGGAGGGTAGGTCGAGAGGGAGGGACGTTGATGGGGTGTGGACTTCTGTATATCTGGAGCGTCCTTTGTGGCTTTTATATTACTAGAACGTCATTGGTAGTTTTTATATTACTAGAACGTCACTGGTAGCTTTTATATTACTAGAACGTCATTTGTAGCTTTTATATTACTAGAACGTCGTTGGTTGCTTTTGTATTACTAGAACGTCATTGGTAGCTTTTGTATTACTAGAACGTCATTGGTTGCTTTTGTATTACTAGAACGGCATATATTTTCTACTCTTGGAGCGCGAAGTAGGAAGAAAGAGATAGATAGAGAGAGAGAGAGAGAGAGGGAGAGCGAGAGAGGCTTCTGTATATAAAAAACATCATTGGTGACGTTTGATTATTAGAACGTTTTTTTGTGGCTTTTATTATGTTAAATTTTGTTTAGCAAACATGGTATATGGAGAATATAGTGTTAATGCCCATAATTTTTTCTTTGTTGCAAACCTCCGACACATGATTTTCGGCTTTACGTGGTCGGTGTTACGTTCGTGCTAATTCACTTTTCCAGAAAAAAAAAATGTCGGTACACATTTAATGGAGGATGAACCTGGAATATGTCGATCATGTTGGAACCCAATCTCTTGTCCTTAGTAGTCCAGTTCACTAGCACATCAAGCTACTGTAGCCACAAGCAACAATCTGTGAGATACAAAATCACCAATGGAAAGTGAAGTACCTACAGCGCACAAGTAAAGAAAGAGAGCAAGATCTTTCATCAACGAAGAAATGAGACAGGACAATTATGGGAGAATTTTTCTGAGAAACCTCAATAGGAAATAATGACAGACGAGGTGGAAACTGAGAGTTGGATGACGTGAATGGAATAGGATGTTTTGAAACAAGTGCAACAAATAAAATGATTTGGGCTAAATGCTTGTTGAAGACCTGTGCACATGGAAGGTAAGACCAACCAGAACACAGAATATATCTTTGCTGGAAGGGATCTTGTCACAGACACACATACACACACAATCTATAGAAATATTGCGTTTCTTAAAGCGATCAAGGGATTGAAGAACAGAAACCTTACAAATCATCATTGTTTGTCATCTCTGGTTCGAAGGTTGGCTACAATGGAACGCCATTCCACGCTGTCTCTTGCTTTGATAGTGCAGGTTGTCATAGGCTGACTTGTCTATTTTTTTATGTTGCTCGTCCATGCTAGTTCTGGTCTGCCTTTTACTCTTTTACCTTGTATTTTCCCTTCCAATGTTATATTAATATGCTTAATTGTGTCTTTTAACATGCCTCCAAACTCAAATTCATACAGCTCACAACTATGGCACCTTAAATGCAGAACTATCCAAAGCATAGACGAACTATTGGCAGCCAAAACTTTGCAAACACATTCGTTAACTGAAAGATGACCTCTGTAGGGAGGAAACAAGAAGAACTATTTTTAAGAAAGACTTCACAGATTGCTATGAGTGGGCCGACTCGCTCTATTACTTAAACGTAATCAGCAACATCATTATGTGCTGCCGGATCTACTGAGATTAGTGCTCTGTGCACACCGTGAGTTGTGCGTTTCATCGGATGTTGTTTCTATATTCAGATTGCTCACGATGAATGATGATATCGTATGACGAAGGACAGTTCAGTTGTGATCACTGTCGGTTCTAATAAGCCTTTTGTCTTGGATGTTCGATGACATGTTAATTCGGATGATTACACTGGCACGGGTGGTTGAGCAATTGTGGATATTAATTCGTTTGCAGTGATACAGGGGCCTTCGACTAACTATAGATGTAACCATAAGTGTAACTATAACTGTAACTATAACTGTAACTGTAACTATAACTCTAACTCTAACTATAACTGTAAATGTAACTATACCTATAACTGTAACTATAACTATAACTGTAACTATAACTGTTACTGTAACTATAACTATAATTTTAACTATAACTGTAACTGTAACTGTAACTATAATTTTAACTATAACTGTAACTGTAACTGTCACTATAACTATAACTATAACTAAAACTGTAACTCTAACTATAACTCTAACTATAACAGTAACTGTACCTATAAATATAACTATAACTATAACTATACTTACAACTATACTTACAACTATAACTGTACCTATAACTATAACTGTAACTACAACTATAACTGTAACTACAACTATAACTGTACCTATAACTATAACTGTAACTACAACTATAACTGTAACTACAACTATAACTATAACTATAACTGTACCTATAACTATAACTGTAACTACAACTATAACTGTAACTACAACTATAACTATAACTATAACTGTACCTATAACTATAACTGTAACTACAACTATAACTATAATTACAACTACAACTGTACCTATAACTATAACTGTAACTACAACTATAACTGTAACTACAACTACAACTGTACCTATAACTACAACTGTACCTATAACTATAACTGTAACTACAACTACAACTGTAACTACAACTATAACTATAACTGTAACTATAACTATAACTGTAACTATAACTGTAATTATAACTGTAACTATAACTGTAACTATAACTGTAACTATAACTATAGCTTTAACTACAACTATAACTGTAACTACAACTACAACTGTAACTATAACTATAGCTGTAACTATAACTGTAACTGCAACTACAAATGTAACTATAACTATAATTGTAACTACAACTATAACTGTAACTACAACTACAGCTATAACTGTAACTACAACTACAACTATAACTCTAACTACAACTACAACTGTAACTACAACTATAACTGTAACCACAACTATAACTGTAACTACAACTATAACTGTAACTACAACTATAACTGTAACTACAACTATAACTGTAACTACAACTACAACTGTAACTATAACTATAGCTGTAACTATAACTATAACTGTAACTGCAACTACAACTGTAACTATAACTATAATTGTAACTACAACTATAACTGTAACAACAACTACAACTATAACTGTAACTACAACTACAACTATAACTCTAACTACAACTACAACTGTAACTACAACTATAACTGTAACCACAACTATAACTGTAACTACAACTATAACTGTAACTACAACTATAACTGTAACTACAACTATAACTGTAACTACAACTACAACTGTAACTACAACTATAACTGTAACTATAAATATCATTATATTGAGAGTAGATTTGAAAGGAAGGAAACAGCAAGAAGGTTTCATAATGAGCAACAGCTTCATATATCATAATGCAATTGTTGGAAACATAAACAGCAGCGTTGAGTTTGGGTCAAGTGGCTCTCAAACTGGTTGTTGTTAAGCCGTACAGCTTCAGGAATTATATCACAGATCTGATCTATTCATTTGATTAATGGTTTTTTTTTAGCATCTGACTCCAAACCTGTTTTAACATTTGTGATGAAATGAAGAACTATCTCACCAGAAACACCTCAATTTATGTTTTCTGTGTCTCGGAAGTGTTGTTCTAGTCATCTTTTCTTTTGGAAAGGGAAACTCCTTGTCGTTGTACTGTCCACATTACCTGGTATGTGCCAGTAGTTTAAACAGTTGCATAAGTTGCTTACTCTAGAGGTTTCGTGGAGGTTTTTCCTCATTACTGTAGGTGTAGCATGTGTATTGGATATTTCCTCATTACTGTAGGTATAGCATGTGTATTGGGTATTTCCTCATTACTGTAGGTGTAGCATGTGTATTGGGTATTTCCTCATTACTGTAGGTGTAGCATGTGTATTGGGTATTTCCGACTTTCAATTTAGCTATTACCTAGAACTAACTGTAATGAAGCAGCCGGCAGCGTTGCGGTTAGGCTCTGAAACGTCAGTGTAATGAACTCGAGTCCCCGCTCAACAACCTCCAGGTGACCAGCCTATCTGAATAAGAGGTCTAATGAGGATCTAAAAGGGGAATAAATTGGCACGGAATCGATGAATTTATAAATATCATAGAAGAGCACTGGCCCACTCACCTCTAAATGATAATGCATTGGCTGATATGCCTGACAGTTGTTGCCTCATTCCTGGCAAGGTCCCTTCGTCTTCAGACAACGTCGTCTATGTTATATTGAACAGTTACTGAACATTGTCTATATACACTTCGAGAAATCCTGGGACGGTGGTGGATCACATGTGGCAGTGCTCTCAATGCATGAAACGTATCCAATAAATGGAATATAATAGTAAAACTATTGCCATTACAATTATAATGAAAACTTAATTACTTCCCCTCTCTGTGAGTTGTCTGTTCTAGTTGATTTTGGAATGCTATTACCTTGCAAATAACGAAATAGACAACCGATGCAACAAGGCAAATCAAACATTGGGACAGCTAACCCCGATACCTTAATACAAAGCAATACCTATAACCACCACGAAACATCTTCTATAAAGTATATTCATTCCCACATTGTGTTATCAAAGCCAAACATGGTCATATGACTAAACATTTTTTAAAAATGTTGTCACTACAGAGATGCGATGTCTGAGAAAAGCGTTTGGAGTGATCTCAATGGACAGAATCAGAAACAAATATTATAAGAGAAAGGGTGGGTATTGAACTAATCCTAAACGGCATACTTTCTTCTACTTTCCTTCCTCATTTACCTTTCAGCTTTGAACTATGTACAGAAACAATCAATGGTTTACCAATATAGAAGGAATGTCGTCCGATTCCTTATCATACAAGTCATATATTATAAGAGGGGAAGAAAGAAGAGCAAGATGAAAGTTCAGAGTAAGATGGACAAAATCATCAAAGAAACGCTACAAGAACATGTCAATGCCTGAAACTACAAGAAGAGCAAGATGAAAGTTCAGAGTAAGATGGACAAAATCATCAAAGAAACGCTACAAGAACATGTCAATGCCTGAAACTACAAGAAGAGCAAGATGAAAGTTCAGAGTAAGATGGACAAAATCATCAAAAAAACGCTACAAGAACATGTCAATGCCTGAAACTACAAGAAGAGCAAGATGAAAGTTCAGAGTAAGATGGACAAAATCATCAAAGAAACGCTACAAGAACATGTCAATGCCTGAAACTACAAGAAGAGCGAGAACCAGAACTTTCTATCTCTGTCGCACACGAGGAAGCGAAGAGAGAAAAAATATCCTGTAAACTGGAGCACCTCGCTCTCCAAGCATTGTAAATGCTGCAATGCTACCTTTCTATCTATCACTTTCTATTGACCTTTCGAGCCGTAGCCGGCCCATAGGGCGTAGACCAAGATACTCCTTCTCTTATCTGAATTTTTGTTCTAGCAGTTTTCAATTCTTTTAAATATATTTTATCAAATCTCGCCATTTGTCTCTGTTCTGTGCAAGCAGCTCTATCTCATTGAGGGAGCCGATTCCTGCTGCTCTTGCCTCTCTCAGAAATTGGCTCCATCAATGAGATAGGGCTACCTTTACCAATCGTTAAAACAAAACCTATTCGCAAATCGAGAACCGCCTGTCTTCATATGTTAGGATATGATTGCATTCTCACACCGACCACAAATCCCACAAAGCGTGTTGTCGGGCGTCATTTCCGGCGTTCTTGTCCTCAAATCTCCGTCAATTTAACGAATTAATGCGTACGCTGTGTCCAAATTAAACCCAGTTCTGAGTTGGACACCATGCCGACCGGAACAATATGCTGGGATTTAGCCAATCAAATAATTCTTTTCCACTCCGTCAGACGCCATGTATATACGTCACCAGCACATCACGTGCCAAGGAGCCGACAACCCTGACTTTCGCCGGTCACGCGTCAATCAAGCGTGAGTTACGGTTCGTGGTCTCATAAAAACAATGGGTGCCGGTCTTTACGTGTCAAAGCTGAACGTCTTCAAACATCTTCCCAATCCAGCTCCATCGTTTCTTATTTCTCTTTCTTCTTTTGTTTAGAAAACAACCGATCCATTATTGATTACCACTTTTAAATATTTTAATAAAGTTTTGGACAAAAACAGCATTAGCTTAAGAAATGGGGTGAACTTAAACATAAAAAACACTTAATCGTTGGTTGTTTTATGAAAATCTTTGATGCCCAACGCGGCAGGAAATTCTGAATACTTCAGATCTGGCTAATGAACAATTCACTTAAAGTGCCAGGATTTTGTCAAAATTGTGATCCAGAAGATTGATAACGGCTGTTATATTTTAAAATCAGAATTTGGCCGCGCATGGGACAGTGACGTAGTTCAACTAAATGCACCTAACAGTGTTTGTTTCCGGTACGGGTAAAGCAGATCGAAGGACTGAAGTTGAGTCCAAAAGTGTTTGACTTATTTGTCACGTGACAATGACGTCATAGCTATGAAAAAGGAGTTATAAAAAAATTATCATCGAGGCTTTTGCTTGCTTGTTTGTGTTCGCCTGATGATTAAAGGAAAACACCTCTTCATCATCCGCCCTTAAAATGACGTTAAGTGGCGTGTGTACGTTGTGTTGTGGTTTGCAGTAAAACTGTGATATTTGCTCCTTTCGCCCCAACACATCCGACTTCAGTATGTTATTTTCGAGTACCGGGTTGTCTTCCCTCTTCGATCCCTACTCGCTTGGCCGGACTAAATAGGTTAGTCTGTTACTGGAGGCACCATGGAGAGGTGGAGCAGGGTCTGGATGGTTCTGGTTTACCGATCCTGGCGCAAGCCATCAGCTGTGGGTCGCTGACAACTTCCAGCTTTATTGCTTGGAGGTGCCTTTGTCTCCGTCGAGGCTTTTATCTGATCTCTGGAGAGTGATTTGGAACCAGAGAATAAAGACCGCATGTCCAGTGTAGTCGTCACGTAGTGCTCGGGTCAGAGCTTTTATTTAAACTCAAGTGTGAGTTGATGTAGTGAGATGGAAACGATGTTTTAAATCTACACATATTTGATGTTACGAGGAACCGAAGCGAGGCAGTAAAAACATACAGAAATAAGCGCCAGATTAAAGGACAGAAAACACTGAGTCAGGGTGTAGGTAAATGGAGCAGTAATAGTTAGACAGTTGAAAAAATATATGAGTAAGTGCCAGATAAGGGAAATAGGGAAATGAGCGTCAGACAGTAAGACAATAGAAAATACGAGTTACACATCATCATCATCATTATGTGCCTTACCGATTGGCGTAGATGATCATGTACCTCCACAATCTTCTATCTACAGTGCATCGTATCAGTTCTGTTGTTGACTGTTTTCCATGCCATGACACCAAGCTATCCAGTATTTTCTCTCTTTGTCATCCGCGATCTCTCTTTCCTTTTATTTTGCCAGTTGTAACCAAGTATTCCAACTTTCCTCTTCTCATGATGTGCCCGAAAAATGTTGATTGCTTCTTTCTGATGTTTTTTTAAGAGCTGCCTTTTTGTGTTGGCCTCTTTGAGAACTTCCTCATTGGTCGTTTTAGCAGTCCAGGGAACTTTCAACATTCTTCTGAGAAATCCCATCTCTGTGGCCCCTAATCGTCTTTTCATTTGTTTGTCTACTGTCCATGATTCGCTTCCATAGGTCAGAATTGGTTCTATATAGCACCGATGAACTCTCTTTCTCATTTTTATTGACATAGATTTGTTGCATAAGATATTTTTTCATTTTCTGAAATGCTATTTTGGCCTGAGCTATTCTGCTTTTTATTTCTGTGGTGCACCTACCATCTGATGTTATTATTGTGCTCAAGTATTTGAAACGTTGTACTTGTTTCAGATTAGTAATAGCTAGACAGTTAAAAAAAATATATGAGTAAGTGCCAGAGAAGGTAAATAGGGAAATGAGCGTCAGACAGTAAGACAATAGAAAATACGAGTTAGACAGCAGACAAAAATAGAGGAATAAGCGTCAGGCTACAGAAGAATAGAGGAATAAGAGTAGGGTTGCTGGAAATATAGGAAAACGGGTCAGGCTGTAGAAAGATAGAAGGAATAAATTTATAGCGTTGAAATCAGACAACATATGTAAGGGTCGTGACCTCTTAATTGGGGTCAAGGTTGCGTGGTAAAAGAAAATAAAAGGAATCTTTGTTGTTGTTGTTGTTGTTGTTTTAATAAGAGAAACGATTTGCACTAAAGTTTGACTGCGAAATCTGTTGTACAGAATTTACTGTCCAAATTCAAATAAGGAAACAAAGGAAGTTTAGTAAGTAAACGTGCTTTTATCTTCGGTTTACACCTTTACATCTTTAAAGCTTTACGATCGCTTTATTTGTTGTTTGTTGTAAACAAACTTTGAGTTTAATTTTCCCCTTTTGTTGTGGACTTGAATACCGTTTGTGATTGCAACGGTCATTTATCTTATTGGTTTGACAAGGAGAGTTTGAATGAAACGCAAATCTGAATGAAAGTGCAAAACTGTTATTGTGACAAAATGTGTTGTACATGTTTTGTTTTTGTTTTCATTTTTTGTCGTTGTTGAATATCTTCGCTTTCCTTTCTTGAACTGTACGCTGGTGGTAGTCGGGTCCGTTAATGTGAGGAAACAGGCTATAGTCTAATTGTTTGGCGATTGCATAACGGGCATCAAACGCGGGGTAGAGGAATAATAAATTAGTTTGCTTAGTGGGTTTTTGTTTGTCCCGGGTTGATAAAAGAGTTTTTGTTTTGTGTAAACATAAAAGAATGTAAATAGCTGCATGAAAACTGTGTGATATGCATGAAATTATGAAGTTTCATTGATCTGAACAAGTGTCACAAATTGCTTTCTCTCTCTCTCTCTGTTTATCTCTCTCTCTTATCTCTCACTTTCACTTTCTCTTTCTCTCCCTCTATCTCTCTCTCATTCTCTCTCTCTCTTTTCTCACTCTCAGTCACTTCTACTCTTTCTCTTTCTACTTGTCTTTCTCTCTATCTATATTTCTCTATATTTCTCTTTCTTTCTTTCTTTCTTTCTTTCGTTTTTCTCTTTTGCTTTTTTTCTTTTTTTTTCTTTCTTTCTTTCTTTCTTTCTTTCTTTCTTTCTTTCTTTCTTTCCTTCTTTCTTTCTTTCTTTCTTTCTTTCTTGATCTCTATCTTACTCTCTCCTAGCGTGTTTGTTTAATGTTTAAATTGAAAAATGAAAAAGTAAAATCAGGCTATATGAGACGATTAATTTTAGTAAGTAATTTCTAGCCTACAATAAACCACAACAAAGTGAATTGTTTGTGCATTTAACACGACAGTAAACAAACAGTGTCCCATAGCAAACATTAACAATTAGCTTTAACAAGAGAGTGGAACAAGAATACTACCCAAAAGTTGGATTGACAATATTTCCCCACGTCATACAAATGGCAATACGTGAAACAAACTAAAAGATCCACACGTGCACTCGGGGGGGGGGGGGGATGGAGGGTAGGGTTCGGGGTTCTTATTGTAATAAGATAATCAAAAATAATAATAGACGATAACATAAAATAGCTTCAAATGTTCATAGACTCTAAACATCGACTTTGCTGATTGTTTAATCTAGTTCTAAACATCGACTTTGCTGATTGTTTAATCTAGTTCTAAACATCGACTTTGCTGATTGTTTAATCTAGTTCTAAACATCGACTTTGCTGATTGTTTAATCTAGTTCTAAACATCGACTTTGCTGATTGTTTAATCTAGTTCTAAACATCGACTTTGCTGATTGTTTAATCTAGTTCTAAACATCGACTTTGCTGATTGTTTAATCTAGTTCTAAACATCGACTTTGCTGATTGTTTAATCTAGTTCTAAACATCGACTTTGCTGATTGTTTAATCTAGTTCTAAACATGGACTTTGCTAATTGTTTAATCTAGTTCTAAACATCGACTTTGCTGATTGTTTAATCTAGTTCCGAACATCGACTTTGCTGATTGTTTAATCTAGTTCTAAACATCGACTTTGCTGAGTGTTTAATCTAGAGGGAACATGCTTAAGTTGACACTGTATAACGGCCTTGCTTGCAAGGCTTAGACAATTAATACCTGGCTTCCTCATAATTGAGAGCTGCGATAGCTCAGTGGCTAGTGAACTACGAAGGACTAGAGATTGGGTTCAATCCTGATCGACAGCTTCCGGTTCACGCAGCCTTAAATGGGTACCGGATTTTTTTCTGGGAAAGTAAAGCAGCACGGACGTAACACCGACCACATTACACCAAAAGTGATGTGCTGAAGTTCTGTATAAATTATGGTTACTAACACCATATTCCCTATACACCACTTGGCGTGACGGAGCTCTTTAATTTTTTTCTCCTCATAATTAAATACAGTTCCCTATTGCTGAATCATTATAAGCAAGCTCAATTAAATACAGGAGAACATATTTCTCCTTTATTACACTTTATATGCAAGGGATCTCTTATTCCGGTACCTGGTGTATCAATTTATATATATATATATATATATATATATATATATATATATTTTGCGTGCAAAAACTTTGAGTCACTACAGAATTCTATACTCAAACTTGGCTTAACTGGCTTTATAAACACATTCTACAGAGAAAATTAGAATACTATGACCAAGCCAAAAGACGGGCTGGAAAGACTAATAATGGAAGGTATGGTTCCTAAGTGATACATCAGCGGCAGACCAAGAAGAAGGTGGTTTCAAGACATCAAGGAGACTTTGAACATAACCACAGAAGAAGTGGGAGATCTGGCTAGACAAGGCTTCTTTCAGAAAGGCTGTGGTGAATGCAAAGTTTTGCAAAGGACATGAGACCTGCTGATGACGATTCTCAAACCATATTCATAAAGAAAACGAATAAAAGTTAATACCAGTTTGAAATTAATGAAAAGTCCCGAGCCTCATTCATGCCACGAGACAAAACCTCCAGGACATGTCCTTGGCGGAATACCGTCGCTCGAGCTTCTCCGTTCTGTGACCTTGCCGCGTGCACCGGATGGTGTCAGGACTTTGCAGATTCAGAAAACTTCTGACATTTAAGACCACGCGTGTGGTTTTCATCAAATAATTAGCATGCCGATGACTTCCTCTGACCCGCGGAAGCTAGGATCTCCACCATCGGAGCTGCCGGGAATAAAGCACGGTCAAATAAGGGGAGTGTGGCGCTTAGTTGGAGTCGCGGATGCTTCATATCTAGATATATATTTGTGGAAGCCATGTCTGCAGTATATTCAAAATATGACTGTATCGTTAAGTCATGCAATATATCCAAAATATGACTGTAGCATTAAATTCCGTGACTTTACTCTCCCATGATCTCTTGGATAGTTGTTGTTGTTGACGGATTGCCACGAGTTGATGCGGGCAGGTTGCCCTTTGATTCATTGATGTGGCGGGTCGTAATGGCTTTCTTGACATTCCCGGCTCTTACTGGAGAGGTTGGAGTTCGTCTATCCCAGGCTATGCTGGGAAACTACTAGTTCAGCCCAGAGGTACTGCAATACTTGGTCCTCTATATCAGTAACAGCCACCACTACAGGGAACACGGCGATCCTAGCTTCTGTTAGCCAGTCTGGTTTGACACAGACTGTTACCAGGGGAGACCACGAGGAGGTAGAACTGCTAGGTCTTGGTCAGCTGATGGTGCGCTGACCCTGCTATTGTGACCGCAGGTCGCATGCGCTTCTGCTCCCCCATCTCTTGGGTAGAGAGATCCGATAATATAGCCCTCCCGAATAACGGCAGTAAACAAGAGGTCCCGTGTACACTTGCGCACGTTAAAAATCCTTGGCAGTTACAAAATGAAAGAGTAAGCCATAAAATGTAGCCTCTGCCCGGTCAAAATTATCAGAAAAAATATCCCAGGGGATCCCAGTGCGTGCTACGGAGTTCGTGCACGTGGGTCCCAGACCGTGCTACGGAGCTCGTGCATGTGGGTCCCAGACCGTGCTACGGAGTTCGTGCATGTGGGTCCCAGACCGTGCTACGGAGTTCGTGCATATGGATCCCAGACCGCGCTACGGAGCTCGTGCATGTGGATCCCAGATCTTGTTACGAAGCTCGTGCATGTGGACCCCAGACCGTGCTACGGACTTCGTGCATGTGGGTCCTAGACCGTGCTACGGAGTTCGTGCATGTGGGTCCCAGACCGTGCTACGGAGCTCGTGCATGTGGGTCCTAGACCGTGATACAGAGTTCGTGCATGTGGGACCCAGACCGTGCTACGGAGTTCGTGCATGTGGGTCCCAGACCGTGCTACGGAGTTCGTGCATGTGGGTCCCAGACCGTGCTACGGAGTTCGTGCATGTGGACCCCAGATCGTGCTACGGAGTTCGTGCATGTGGGCCCCAGACCGTGCTACGGAGTTCGTGCATGTGGGTCCCAGACCGTGCTACGGAGCTCGTGCATGTGGATCCCAGACCGTGCTACGGAGTTCGTGCATGTGGGTCCCAGACCGCAATACTGAGTTCGTGCATGTGGGTCCCAGACCGCAATACTGAGTTCGTGCATGTGGGTCCAGACCGTGCTACGGAGTTCGTGCATGTGGACCCCAGATCGTGCTACGGAGCTCGTGCATATGGGTCCCAGACCGTGCTACGGAGTTCGTGCATGTGGGTCCCAGACTGCACTATGGAGTTCGTGCATGTGGGTCCCAGACCGCACTATGGAGTTCGTGCATGTGGGTCCCAGACCGCACTACGGAGCTCGTGCATGTGGACCCCAGACCTCACTACGGAGTTCGTGCATGTGGATCCCAGACCTCACTACGGAGCTCGTGCATGTGGACTCCAGACCTCACTACGGAGATCGTGCATGTGGACCCCAGACCTCACTACGGAGTTCGTGCATGTGGACCCCAGACCTCACTACGGAGTTCGTGCATGTGGACCCCAGACCTCACTACGGAGCTCGTGCATGTGGACCCCAGACCTCACTACGGAGCTCGTGCATGTGGATCCCAGACCGCGCTACGGAGTTCGTGCATGTGGACCCCAGACCTCACTACGGAGCTCGTGCATGTGGATCCCAGACCGCGCTACGGAGTTCGTGCATGTGGACCCCAGACCTCACTACGGAGCTCGTGCATGTGGATCCCAGACCGCGCTACGGAGTTCGTGCATGTGGACCCCAGACCTCACTACGGAGCTCGTGCATGTGGATCCCAGACCGTGCTACGGAGTTCGTGCATGCGGGCCAGGATTCTCCACAGATGTTCTCGAGATCCCTAAGAGAGATATCGGAGTACCTATGGGTTTGTCCCGTGTGCAGTGAGAATAACTATAACAACAACAAAAACACCACTTATTTTCGACGTTGTTAAATAGAACAGAATAGAACATAGAAATACAAAAAACAGAACAGAATAGAACATAGAAATACAAAAACAGAAAAGAACAGAAGATAGAAATACCAAAACAGAAAATAACTGAACATAGAAATACCAAAACAGAAAAGAACACAACATAGAAATACCAAAACAGAAAAGAACAGAACATAGAAATACCAAAACAGAAAAGAACACAACATAGAAATACCAAAACAGAAAAGAACAGAACATAGAAATACCAAAACAGAAAAGAACAGAACATAGAAATACCAAAACAGAAAAGAACAGAACATAGAAATACCAAAACAGAACAGAACAAAACATAGAAATGCCCAAACAGAAAAGAACAGAACATAGAAATACCAAAACAGAAAAGAACAGAACATAGAAATACCAAAAAGAGAACAGAACATAGAAATACCAAAACACCAGCAAATAGCTACTAGAAATATCTACACTATAAAACACTGAGCATGCTGGCACGAGTGATCATGTCTATGCACAACTTTTTGTCTCTACACTTGTTTAATCATTTCGTTATTGACTTTCATTAAAGTTCTCTTAAACTGTCTAGTATCCTTTCTTTTTTGTTTTCTTATGTCGATTCAAGTATAATAATTTGTTCCAAATGTTACACAAAATACCACATGTTACTTTCCATACGTATGAGAAGACGTATGAGGAGACGTTTGGGGAGACATATGGGGAGATGTTTGGGGAGACGTATGGGGAGACATATGGGGGACGTATGAGGAGACGTACGAGGAGACGTTTGGGGAGACGTATGGGGAGACGTTTGGGGAGACGTATGGGGAGACGTGTGAGGAGACGTTTGGGGAGACATATGGGGAGACGTTTGGGGAGACGTATGGGGAGACGTGTGAGGAGACGTTTGGGGAGACGTATGGGAAGACGTATGAGGAGACGTTTGGGGAGACATATGGGGAGACGTATGGGGAGACGTATGAAGAGATTTATGGGGAGACGTATGAATAGAAGTATGAGGAGACTATGAGGGGACGTATGAGGAGACTATGATGAATATACTGTTAGTGCCCATATATTTCAATGAGCAACGTCACATTTTATGGGTTATGTTATTGATAACGCTGTTTGATATTGGAATATGGTGTTAGTGACCATAAATTTTACAGACCTTCGGCACATGATTTTTGGGGTAATGTGGTCGGTATTACGCCTGTGCCGTTTTATTTTCCCAGAAAAAATGCGGTACCCATTAAAGGCTGGGTGAACCGGAAGCCGTCGGTTGGGGTCGAATCCTACCTCTTGTCCTTTGTAAGTTCACTAGCCACTGAGCTATCGCGGCTCCCATAGTTATGCCATGTCCATGGTATTCTCAACAATTTTTTTTTCCATTATAAAACTACATTTCTTTGCCCTGCAAAGATTTTGCTGTCTGATATTCGATTGTCTATGATTCACTTCCATAATTGAGAATGAGAGATTTAGTCAGGTCTAAAATAAATTGAATTTCATAATCGTGTATAGTGTAAATAGTTTATGTAAAGAAAAAAACGATTCACAAGTTCAACGATTAATGCCCCCCCCCCCTCTCCCCCTCCAGACCTTCCTTTAGTGGCGTTGATATTTTATCACGGATTGATATGTTGTTATCGCGTGTGCTATTGTTATGGTAAATACCAGCATTTACCAACAAAAGGACGACACGTTTTCTGCTGGTTCAAACGATGTCTGTGGGACACGCATTAAAAAAAATATATATTTGTAAAAAAAAAATGTTAAAAAACTTCCAAACGACACGTGAATTTTAGCACGTGCCCCTCGCTAATTCTCGGTACATGCCTAATAAATGTACAACCGGTGTATTCTAGGATTTATCCGAGCTGCATTTCACAAAGAAAATCGAGAAAGAAACGACAAAATTTAACAATGAGAATCAATAGCAATACATACATACACCGCATTAAGCTAAAATAATAAATAATAAAATGTTCATTATCACAAGTGGTTCAATCTCATTTACCTTTTATGAACATTACTTTAATTCTTATTTATCTTCTTCCTCTAATTCTTGGTTTTCCGCAGCTTTGTGTTGTTGTTTTATTTACTCTTATCTCAACAAAAGCGCGCTTTTCAACAACCCGAGTTGGTCTAAGTATTTAACATTTGAGAATAATACTATTGTTATATATACATAAAACACGATCAAATGTGTTCAGGAAAAAAACAAGACTGTATTTTTAACTCGAACATTTTACCCACCCTCACTTATGCGTGTGAAAGCTGGACAATAACAAAGGAGACTGAAAAAAAAACTCAACGCATTTGAAGACAAATAAAATATAATTTGAATTAAATAAAATGAATTCAAGAGAAATGCTGAAATACAAGAAATGATCATGCAATAATTTACCTCGTCTACTATTAAGAAAAGAAGATGGACATATGCCGGGCATGTATTTAGAAGAAATGACCAGAGAATTACTAAACATGGTCTGAAATAGGAAACATCAAATCAGAGAAAAGGAGGATGACTTCGAGAAACACTGAAAAGGATTCTAACAAAAGAGGCAAGGTTGGCAGGCATAGACTCACCCTCTATAATCTAACAGCTCGTCCAGGATAGAGACAATATGCGGGAGCCCCTATCAGCCCTATATGTCCTCTAACGGCATTTCAACTGTTTTAATCCCACAATAAAAAGTCACATGATTTATGATGCAAGGGCTCTTGTTTTCTCTTCCTGTTACTGCCGACCTTAACTTTGACGTCAGGTCACTATTTGGAAAATGTAGATCGACTGTAGAATGCAGGTCACAATATAAGCATAAAATTGTTGACTTCAGAACATTCCAACGTTGTGCTACATGTGCCAGTCCTGGACCCTAGATGCAAGAACAAGAACAATAGGAAAAATAACCTCAACTGAGATTAAATGCGTTAGACAAATGACAGGAAACAGCCTGAGAGATAAGATCAGAAATGGAAAACTTAGAAAAAAAGCTAGAAATAACTCCCGACATAGAATATATAAAGAAACAACACATAAAATGGTTTGGCCACGTGACAAGGCAGAGTGATCAAAACACAACACCACGAGCCCTCACTCAATAAGCGTTGCGTGAACACCATACCCAAGGGTCGACCCCGAAAAAAATGGATTCGTGGAATATTAGAAGCACTAGGAAACATAACAGCAGCATAAGCGAACAGAAGAGCAAAGAACCGCTAATTATATCTTTCCTCGACGCCGAAAGGCAAATGAGGAAGGAAATAACAAGAAAAAGCAGAGGAGGATCACAAGAAATAAACTATCAACCACAAAATAAACCATGGCCCTAACATCCTTAGGACTGCCCCCAGGACATGTTGTAATCCGTGGCCATCGCACCCACTTACCTACCGCTCAGGGCAAGGACAGCGTGATGCTCCTACATGCAGGATTTAGGATAAAATAGCTCAGTTTAAGTGACATCACACAAGTCTAATTTATATATATATCTATCTATCTCTATCTATTGACCTTTCGAGCCGTAACCGGCCCATAGGGCGTAGACCAAGATACACCTTCTCCTATATGAATTTTTTTGTTCTAGCAGTTTTCTTTTAAAGATATTTTATCAAATCTCGCCATCTGTCTCTGTTCTGTGCAAGCAGTTCTATCTCATTGAGGGAGCCGATTCCTGCTGCTCTTGCCTCTCTCATTAATGTTCTTCTCAGTGTCTCCCTGGGTCTTCCTCTTTTTCTTTTACCTGTTGTTTCCCATATGAGGGCTTGCTTTGCTATTCGGTTATTATCTCTTCTCATCACATGTCCAACATATGACCATCGTCTTTTCTTTATTACTGAAGATATTAGTGGTTGATTGGCGATTTCTCTAATTTCCTCGTTTGTTTTGAATTCGTTCCACGCTATACCAAGTATTTTCCTTAGACATTAATTTTCGAATGCGTTCAACTTTGTTTCTATATCTCTTGTTGTTTTCCAGCTTTCACACGCATACGTAAGGGTTGATAGTACATTTGATATATATATATATATATATATATATATATATATATATATATATATATATATATATAAATTAAAACTATACCGATTTGCATAATTAAAAAAAACTTACAATAATGTCAAATAATACAACGAAATAATGGTGATGTCTAGCGTGTTGCCATATCAGCCGTGTATTTGACAAAACCCATTGAAAAATATGGACACCAACACGCTATGCCTCATATAGGTCAATAGGCGTAATAGACCGTCGCTTAATTGTGTTTTAACTACTTCAAGTTTACTGTTTAATTCAAAATGTTTAGCTCCTTTGGGTTATTGGTTATTGGTTATTGGTTATGGAAGGCCTCAGTATCACTGCAAGCGAATTAAAATCCATAATTGCTCAACCGCCCGTGCCAGTGGAATCATCCGAATTATAACTCATCTTCCAAACAAAGAAAGGTAACTGTAGTCCCCATCATAGCAGTCTCAGCACACGCCAAAAGACATAAGGCGAAACCGCACAGAATGTCCTTTGGGTTTAGTTTTTAAATGTAAGTATCTTATTGTTTAATGTTTAACTACTTAGCTTCTAATTTGTTTATTATAAACTTTCTCCTGGTTCCCGCTCCAGCCGTTTAGTTTTCATTCGCGTGACTGCTAGTTGTTTAGCTTCTGTTTATTGAGCATTCTTCAAGTGAGTTGTACACTGTCTATCTGATATTTCAATTGTTTCACTTCAAGCTATTTACTTCAACACTGTTGAGCTCAATGCTGTTTAAAACAGCCATCTAATTTCCAACTGTTTATGTTTAAACTGCTTAATAACTTTCAGTTGTTCCACGCCCGACAGTTTATTTTCAATTGTTTAGTTTTCAATTGTTTAGCTTTCATTTGTACAGTTTCTATTTGTTTAGTTTCCAAATGTTTAATTTCCAATTGTTTAATTTCCAATTGTTTAGCTTCCAATTGTTTAGTTCCCATCCCTGTTGTTTAGTTTCTAGTTGTTTAATTTCCAAATGTTTAGTTTCCAATAGTTTAACTTCCATTTGTTTAGTTTTCATCTGCGTCATAACAATAGATTATCACAAACAATAATCTACACTCTCAACAATCTTCCTCTCTCTAGATACCGTCTTTAACAGACACCTAAAATGGCCACTTCTACCACCCGTTTCCAGTGTTAAGTTATAACAGCACATACCCGCATTATGTAAATACAAAAGCCAATCATAAATGGAGGTACTTATTTGATATTACTATCATCTCCATAATGGTTTGGGCCAATAAGCTGCGCCGATTAAAACCACTCACGCGTGCTGAAAATGTCCAATGATATTTTTTTTTACTATAGAAGACACGTACAGACACAATTACACAGAGATCAGACATTCAAGAGACGGATAGAAGACTTATGTATAGAATTTCTGTGGGTGGTTGTGGGGTGTCTGGATTGGATAACGCGTGGAGAGAGGGTGGTGGGGTTAAACCGTTTAGATTTAATTACTTAGCAACAGTTGTTTTTATATTCAGGAAGAATGATCAAAATGCAATGAACTCTTATATAAATGTAATTAATTATATATTTAATGTAAGCATACCCTTTTTGAAACAAAAATACGAGAATGTAAAAGAGTGTAATAATGTAATTGCATGCTTTCATGTTATATAGTTGAAGCAGATGTGAACGGAATTATTGAAAGCTGAATATTTTGATGTCTGAATATTTAATTCCCTTCACTTTAAAATGAAACATTTCATAGATAAAATGGTAGGAACCTAAACAGTTGATAGCTGACTAATTTATAACATAATTAGACAATTCATAGCAAGACAAGTGCAACAAATAACAAATAAATAAAAACACATACACACATATAGAGTGCATGTTACAGCTAAACGAATAAGCGACAGGGCTAAGAACGTTTTTATTTAAAGTCTTTATCAGGGGACATAGACAAATTACATGTGGAAACTAGGTTCAGAGGGCAGTTAGTACTCATCTCTAAAGCTCCCAAAAACGATAACACTCGTATGTTTTAGTATGTAGCATTTACCTGCTTACTAAAACTAGTTTAATTCCTAACATTCACGTGTATTGTATTGTATTAAACTATTTTATGCAACACGTGTATTGTATTGTATTGTATTAAACTATTTTAAGCAACACGTGTATTGTATTAAACTATTTTAAGCAACACGTGTATTGTATTAAACTATTTTAAGCAACACGTGTATTGTATTAAACTATTTTAAGCAACACATGTATTGTATTAAACTATTTTATGCAACATGTGTATTGTATTGTATTAAACTATTTTAAGCAAGACGTGTATTCTATTGTATTAAACTATTTTAAGCAAGACGTGTATTCTATTGTATTAAACTATTTTAAGCAAGACGTGTATTGTATTGTATTAAACTATTTTATGCAACACGTGTATTGTATTAAACTATTTTAAGCAACACGTGTATTGTATTAAACTATTTTAAGCAACACGTGTATAGTATTGTATTAAACTATTTTAAGCAACACGTGTATTGTATTAAACTATTTTAAGCAACACGTGTATTGTATTGTATTAAACTATTTTAAGCAACACGTGTATTGTATTAAACTATTTTAAGCAACACGTGTATTGTATTGTATTGTATTAAACTATTTTAAGCAACACGTGTAATGTGTTAATTTATTGTAAGTATCACTTATATGAAATTGTATACCTAAGTCTGTCTAAACAATTCATAGTTTAACGTTTGAGTCAGTTTCCAACTGTTTAAAAAAATATAATGAATTAACAAAGGCAAAATGATAAAGAAAGAACACATACTATGTGAATTGATGTAATGAGTTTATACATGCATTATGTCCCAACTCGGCCTAGTAAAGGTCATCGGGTAAGGAACTGTAAAACAAGCGAGAAGGAGAATTAGACGGAAAATGAAATGGGAAGATAACATCAAAGAATGAATATCCTTCGACTTTGAAGAGTCATAAAAAATTGCGAGAGAGAGAGAGAGAGAGAGAGAGAGAGAGAGAGAGAGATGGAGACAAGATCAGTCAGTAGTGTCCCAATGATTCCTATAGTTATAGAATGAAGGAGAAGAAGATAAAAGATGTCACAAAAGTTGTCAAACCTTGATAAATGCAACATTTTTGAAAAAAAAATTAGCAAGTAAATGTATTAACAGAAACACAAGCTGATAAAGAAATATTCACTGATATGACTACAACATTCACATATATGCCTACAAAACTCATATATGTCTACAACACTCACATACATGCCTACAACACTCACATCTATGCCTACAACACTCATATATGCCTACAACACTCATATATGTCTACAACACTCACATCTATGCCTACAACACTCATATATGCCTACAACACTCATATATGTCTACAACACTCACATATGCCTAAAACACTAACATCTATGCCTACAACGCTCATATATGCCTACAACACTCATATATGTCTACAACACTCATATATGCATACACCACTCATATATGCCTACAACACTCATATATGCCTACAACACTCATATATGCCTACAACACTCATATATGTCTACAACACTCACATCTATGCCTACAACACTCATATATGCCTACAACACTCACATCTATGCCTACAACACTCATATATGCCTACAACACTCACATCTATGCCTACAACACTCATATATGCCTACAACACTCACATCTATGCCTACAACACTCATATATGCCTACAACACTCACATCTATGCCTACAACACTCATATATGCCTACAACAGTCATATATGCCTACAACACTCATATATGCCTACAACACTCATATATGCCCACAACATAACAGATACAACACTCACGGGCAGGGACTTGAACATATTCACATGAAATGAACGAGATATCATCATCATCATGTGTCATACCGGTTGACGTAGACGATCATGTCCTTCCAAATTCTTTTCTGTCCACAATGCATCGCATCATTTCTGTTTTTGACTATTTCCCACTCTATGACACCACGTTTTCTAGTATCTTCTTTCTTTGTCGCCCGCGATCTCTCTTTCAATGTATTTTGCCAGCTGTAACCAAGTATTCCAACTTTCATCTTCTCATGATGTGCCCGAAAAACATGGATGAACGAAATATAACTTGGGAAAATAAATGCGGTTTATTAAAATGTTATACCTTTATTGTGTGAAGACCTTTGTCGTTCACAAACATTTGTAATTGAGGCTCCTTGTTATTGGTGCTGTCCGTAAGATTGAAAGTCAGGTGTTACATTAGATTGTTGGGTCTGTTCAAGAGTGTTGGATAGAAAGGACCTCATGATCTTTACAAATTGCGAACTGAAGCTGTCATGATAGACCCATGCACGCACAATGAAATAAATAAATGATCATCATCATTACAATCATCATTATCATCGTCAGATCACATGTTCTTTGCAGAAAGCTGCTCCCATCACAGCCCGTCTGAAAGAATCTCTGTCTCTAACCAGATTTCCGACAAAAAGTTGCTTCCATCACAGTCGGTCTGAAAGAATATCTGTCTCTAGCCAGATTTCCGACAAAAAGTTGCTTCCATCACAGTCGGTCTGAAAGAATATCTGTCTCTAGCCAGATTTCCGACAAAAAGTTGCTTCCATCACAGTCGGTCTGAAAGAATATCTGTCTCTAGCCAGATCTCCCACTTCTGTTGCCATGTTCAAGGTCTCCTTCATGTCTTAAAACCACCTTCTTCTTGGTCTGTCCCTGATGCGTCGCCCAGGAACCATCCCTTCCATTTTTGTTCTTTCCAGCTGTGTCTTTTGACGTGGCCATATTATTTTAATCTCCTCTATAGTATAGTGTTTTTAAGTCAATTCTTGGAACTCAAATCTTCCTTTCACTTACTTTATTTTACTTTATTGACAACACCAAATTTATAAGTTTATAGTTAGCTCTTGCGTATATCTTTTGTCATCTTTCTGTGGTTGTTAAAACAATCGTTGTCCACTACATATTACATTAATCACAAGGCAAAGTTATTCCAAAATCATTCCAAAGATATATTTTGATACATTATGATACGATCATTATATACATATATATATATGTTGAACTAACCCAAATCTTGATCATATGACATTGTTACAGAAGTTCAAAACAGAGAGAGGGAAGCAGAGTTACAATGACATATAAAGAAAGAGACAAAGAGAATGCATGTTTATGTTTGTGAAGCAGAAAAGAAAAACATTTGGGAAAGAATAAATTTGGACAAATGCAGAGAAAATTAAACAAAAAATATCATTAGACTAGAGATAAAGTGAGAGAGAAAGAAGGAGAAATATTGTAAATGGGAGAGCAAAATGAGTGATGGCGAAAGGAAGACAGAACGGAAAAGAGTGGAGTAAAGAGACAAAGAAAAGAAATAGAGTAAAGAGTGATAAAGAGTAAACAGCAAGAGAAAATATAATAAATGATTGGGCAAAAATAGACAGTAATATATTATTTAGCTAAAAGTAAATTAAAGTTACACACGCATAAATTATGAAACATATATCTTTAACGTACATATAAGATTGATTGCTTTATTCACACATATAATTGTTGATTCATTTATCCATACATTATATTAAAAAACTACAAAATGAACAACATATTCACGTGTTAGGATTTGTTGTCACTTTCAGTCGGATGTTCATGATCCTTTCGAGCTGTGGCCGAGTGGACATTATCGACGAGTGTACAGAGGAGACAGCGATGACGCGAGGAGACACGTCAGCGGATGGGCTATGCGTAACACTAACAACCATAATGCGCTCATTCTGAAGAAATCATGTCTTGGTGTTTTGGTATGTTCGCTGGACTGTCTCCTCGAGTCGGGAAGAAAGGTGCACCTCAGACCAGCCATTTGTGACAAGGCCAGACGAAAGCAGATTGGTAGGTTTATTTTGATGGGTTTTTTTTTATCTATTTGTTGTTTGACCACGTGATAAGACGGAAAGATCAAACCACAACACAACGAGGTTTCAATAAACGTCCCAAGAACATCAGACCCAAGGGTCGACCACGGAAAAAAATGGATTGATAGACTGTTAGAAATACTGGGAAACATAACAACAGGAGTGGCCAAAAGAGGATAAACTGAGTAATTTATATCTCCACTCGACGCTGAAAAGGAAATGAAGGAAAAAAGAAGTTGTTTTTGATTTAGTGTTACGTGATTAACGAGATGATTTAGGGTTACATGATTAACGAGATGATTTAGTGTTACATGATTAACGAGATGATTTAGTGTTACATGATTAACGAGATGATTTAGTGTTACATGATTAACGAGATGATTTAGTGTTACATGATTAACGAGATGATTTAGTGTTACGTGATTAACGAGATGATTTAGTGTTACATGATTAACGAGATGATTTAGTGTTACGTGATTAATGAGATGATTTAGTGTTACATGATTAACGAGATGATTTAGTGTTACATGATTAACGAGATGATTTAGTGTTACGTGATTAACGAGATGATTTAGTGTTACGTGATTAACGAGATGATTTAGTGTTACGTGATTAACGAGATGATTTAGTGTTACATGATTAACGAGATGATTTAGTGTTACGTGATTAACGAGATGATTTAGTGTTACGTGATTAACGAGATGATTTAGTGTTACATGATTAACGAGATGATTTAGTGTTACATGATTAACGAGATGATTTAGTGTTACATGATTAACGAGATGATTTAGTGTTACATGATTAACGAGATGATTTAGTGTTACATGATTAACGAGATGAGATAGCTTTCGGCCAAGGTTATGGTTAATCACAAGGACTTCCTTGGTTTTACGAGCTCTGTTGGAGATGTTGAATCGAACATAATGGGAGGCACGGCGTTTTTGTCAGCGACAGAGCTGGAAGTTGTCAGCGACTCATAGCTGATGGCTTGAGGTCAGAAACGGTGAACCCGAGCAATCGAGACCCTACTCCACGTCTTCGTGGTGCATCTAGATACAACATAATCAGTCTAGCGTGGACAAGCGAGTCAGAATCGAAGATGGATGGCTACTCAGTACTCAAAAATGCAACGCTAAAGTCGGACTTTTTAGAGTTGAAAGTTATAAATATCACAGTTCTACTGCAAGCCATAACACAACGCAGCTACGCCCATTTATCGTCCTTTTAAGGACTTGTCAATGAATTACTTTGGTAGTCACCGCGTGAACGTCGGAAAGAATGTGAATTAATTATGAACGTCAGAAAGAATGTGAATTAATTATGAATGTCAGAAAGAATGTGAATTAATTATGAACGTCAGAAAGAATGTGAATTAATTATGAACGTCAGAAATAATGTGAATTAATTATGAACGTCAGAAAGAATGTGAATTAATTATGAATGTCAGAAAGAATGTGAATTAATTATGAACGTCAGAAATAATGTGAATTAAATATGAACGTCAGAAATAATGTGGATTAATTATGAACGTCAGAAAGAATGTGAATTAATTATGAACGTCAGAAAGAATGTGAATTAATTATGAACGTCAGAAATAATGTGAATTAATTATGAACGTCAGAAATAATGTGAATTAATTATAAACGTCAGAAAGAATGTGAATTAATTATGAACGTCAGAAAGAATGAACATAATGGAAAAGGGCGAGACTTAAATCATATTGGTCAGTCAATTGTCTGCACATTTTATATTCTATTGACCAATCAGTTTCAATATATATAATGAAACAGGGGAGTAAGTTTAAATGTCTAGGAACAGTGTCGACATCTGATAGTAGAGGTACGACAGAGGTGAGATGCTGAATGGCTCAGACAAAAGCAGCATTCCAAGGGATGAGGAAGATTGATTGCAATCCATTTTTGACAAGAGAAGCAAGGAAAAGAGTTCTTGAATGTTGTGTAGAGCCAGTCTTGACATATTGATTTGAGTCATGGATGATACCGGAACTGACAAGAAAATCACTGGAGGCTGTGGAAATGTGGTTTTACAGGGGAGGGTTGAGAGTGAGATGGACGGTTGGGGAGAGTGTTGAAGGCGTTCTGAGGGAGGGGTGGGGGCGGAGGGGGGGGAGCAAATAAGCTGGTGTCCAATGTTGGGAAGAACAGTCATCGTTTCTGGAATATGTTGTGACAACTGGGAAAGTTGAGGGTTAAAGAGATGGAGGGAGGCAAAGAGAAAAGTTTCCAGGCAGTTTAGAGGAATGGCTTGGCGGAATGTCAACAACAGAGATGTGTGGCTGTCAAGATCGAAAGTTGTGGAGAGACATGGTCACCTACGCCAGCAGGAATGACACTTGATGATGATATGATCGGGCAGTCTAGACGGCGTCCTTGACAGTCACCGACGCTATAACTTGAGAATTTGACGTAAACAAACACAGGCTTGTAGCAGTAACCAGCATTTCAGTGAATCTTAACAAGCATCACGGACGACAAAGAGAGACAATAGTGGATAGCTTGGTGTCATGGCATGGAAAACACGATGCAGTGTGTATAGAAAATTGTGGAAGGACATGATCGCCTATACCAACCGCTATGGCACATGATGATGATGATGATAACAGTCGACTTATACAACTATATCATCAGCATCATCAAGTACCAAGCCTGCTGGCGTAGGTGATCATGTCTCTCCACAACTTTCGATCACGACAGTTATTTATCATCTCTGTTGTTGACCTTCTGCCTAGCCATTCTCTTAAGTTGTCTGGTATCTTTTCTCGTTGCTTCCCTCTATCTCTTTGTCCTTCAATTTTCCCAGTTGTTACATTATATTCCATCATATATCTATCTATCTATCTACTGTCCTTTCGAGCCGAAGACGGCACATAGGGCAGAACCACAATCTCAAAAACAGAAACCTTGCATCCCTAAATGGGACATATTGCAGAGATCACTGCTCAAAAATATATGGATTTGTTTCAATAACAATACTTTTTTACAATGACAGCTTGTCAAGCCACCAACCAACCTCCTTAGTCGCCTCTTACGACATGCCTGGAAGGTCACAGAGTTACTATTCTTTACTTCCTTCATGATGAGGCCCCAGTAACACACGGTATGTATGCCAGCATATATACAACTGGGCAGCCGCGATAGCTCAATGTTTAGTGAACTGGACTACAAAGGACAAGGGGTAGGGTTCGATCCCAACCGACGGCTTCCGGGTTCACCCAGCCTTAAATGGATACCTGATATTTTTCTGGGAAAGTAAAGCGGCACGGGCGTAATACCGACTACATTACCCCAAAAATCATGTGTCGAAGGTCTGTAAAATTTATGGTCACTAACACAATATATTCCTTATACGCCGTGACGGGGGTACTTTACTTTTATATATATATATATATATATATATATATATATATATATATATATATATATATATATATATATATATCATCATCATCATCAAGTACCGGGCCTAGTGGCGTAGGTGATCATGTCTCTCCACAACTTTCGGTCTCGGCAGCTATTAATCATTTCTGTTGTTGACCTTCTGCCAAGTCATTCTCTTAAGCTGTCTATTATTTTTTCTCTTTGCTTCCCTCTATCTCTTCGTCCCTCAATTTTTTCCAATTGTTACAATATATTCAAGTTGTTCTCTTCTCATTACATGGCCAAAAAAATGATGATTGTTTCTTCCTAACATTGGAAATTAGCTCTCTTTTTGCTTTGACCTCTCTCAGAACCTCTTCATTACTTTTCTTAGCTGTCCATGGTATTCTCAACATTCTTCTGTAAAACCACATTTCTACAGACTCCAGTGATTTTCTTGTCTGTTGTTCTATTGTCCATGACTCGAATCCATATGTTAAGACTGGCTCTACGTAACATTTAAGAACTCTTTTTCTTGTTTCTATTGTCAAAAATGGATTGCGTAGTATTTTCCTCATTTTTTTGGAAAGCTGCTTTTAAATACATATAATGCCTTGCTGCTGCACTTGTTATCTATTAATTGATTAATATTTTGACTTGTCTGCAACGTAGGTAAGCCGTGCCCTAATCCCGGATGTCAAGGGAAGTTAACTCTCCTCTCCTGTCGAGGACATTGTGGTTATCCCGTGACCCACTTCTGGCGTCACGTGAACAATTCTGTTTTCTTCCAAGCGAAAGGTTATCACGACCATCCCAGACCGGAAGTCAAATCGTTGTCCGACAAGGGAAGACATGCTTTTTCAAAACAACTGCGGCAAGATGGGGTAAGGGTTCGATTACGGACGAATTGCAATTTTCCTAGATTAACACTTCTTTTTAGATTAACATTTATTTTTAGACTATCACTTTCTTAGATCAACACCTTCTTGGATTAACACTATCTTAGGTTGACACTTCCAGTGTTAACACTTTCATAGATTAACACGTTGAAAGGTTGACATTTCAATTGTTAACACTTTCATACATTAACTTTTTCATGCATTAATATTTTCATAAATGAACACTTTCATAACTTAAACACTTTCAAACTTTAACACTTTCATAGACTGATAATATTTTTTTCTGCGTTCTCTGTGACAGATAAAGCAGCACAGATGGGCGAACAATAAATCCCATATTCTCCAACACTAGAGAAACATTGCACCGAAAATTAAAGGATTAAACATAAATAACAAATAACACGCTTCCTGTCGCTATATATACAAATCCAACAACATATAACATGATTCCCTTCGCTATAAATACAACTCCAACAACAAGTAACACGCTTCCCGTTGTTATAAATACAACCCCAACAACATATAACATGATTCCCTTCGCTATAAATACAACTCCAACAACAAATAACACGCTTCCCGTCGCTATAAATACAACCCCAACAACATATAACATGATTCCCTTCGCTATAAATACAACTCCAACAACAAATAACACGCTTCCCGTCGCTATAAATAGGACAACATATAACATGATTCCCTTCGCTATAAATACAACTCCAACAACAGATATCACGCTTCCCGTCGCTATAAATACAACTCCAACAACAAATAACATTATTCCCTTCGCTATAAATACAACTCCAACAACAAATAACATTATTCCCTTCGCTATAAATACAACTCCAACAACAAATAACATTATTCCCTTCGCTATTAATACAACTCCAACAACAAATAGCATTATTCCCTTCGCTATAAATACAACTCCAACAACAAATAACATTATCCCCGTCGCCATAAATACAACTGCAACAACAAATAACACGCTTCCAGTCGCTATAAATACAACTCCAACAACAAATAACATTATTCCCTTCGCTATAAATACAACTCCAACAACAAATAACATTATTCCCTTCGCTATAAATACAACTCCAACAACAAATAACATTATCCCCGTCGCTATAAATACAACTCCAACAACAAATAACTTTATTCCCTTCGCGATAAATACAACTCCAACAACAAATAACTTTATTCCCTTCGCTATAAATACAACTCCAACAACAAATAACATTATTCCCTTCGCTATAAATACACCTCCAACAACAAATAACATTATTCTCGTTGCTATAAATACACCTCCAGCAACAAATAACACGCTTCCCGTCGCTATAAATACAACCCCAACAACAGATAGACAGAAATTGAGCCATTAGAACAGAGAACGTGCTCATTATATGAATATAAGAGCCCTGCCATTTCAAATTTATGTTTAGGCTGTAAAATATAAACTAAATTGTATATCAAAGTTTATTTTTTCTGATCTTGTGCATTTATTATACCAAAACTGCGCCCAGTTTTCGTTACCTTGAGTGTAACTTATAGGAAGTTGTAAAAAGCAAGGGACAATGTGATAGTTTTATACTGAAAATAGAGAAGAAAAAAAACAAACAATATGTGTTCATGGAACATAGTGAAAGAAAACACATATCCATTTTAATGATGAAAATATGTTAATTTTATGTCAAATTTGTTCCATTAAAAGTTAATGCAAAAATATGATATATTTTTTTACAATATTCATTTCCATAAAACCAAAAATAATTCAGCACATCGATTCATATTAGTTAGTATAATAAATTAATGATAATATTAATTATTATGATTATACTTTTAACTTGCACTTACATGTAGCTAAATGTTATAATAGTATTTGTCACGTATTATCATGCTGCTACTATTATCATGTATCATTAATTTTCCAGGAACGTTTGCTAGCAATGCCGAATAAACGACGTTTTCCTATAAGCGGCAACGAGGACGGACCTGAGAGAAAAGTGTATATTCCCGCTGAAGGTATGTTGGTTTATGTCAATAACAGTCTGTGGTTGTTCGCAACATAAGATTATGTGGGGAGAACTGTTTAAGATTTGTCAGCTTGAATGGAGGTGAAGTTGGGTGGTAGAGAGGTAAGACGTCAGCTTTCTGAACAAGAAGGCTGGAATGCTAACACACGTGGTGTGAGTTTCTTGTAACAAATTTGTGGTTTCTTCCTGGCTTTAGTGATAGTCGTCTGATTATCCTCGTCGTGCATCAAACAACAGTCCATAAGCGCTCTGGTTCCTGGCTTTACCATCACCTTGTCTCTGAGTATTGAAATCCTACGTCTAGCCTGATATATTCAAGGCGGAAAACAGAAAGTTTAGTGTGCACCCTGCTCATGTTAAAAAGTATGTCGTTGAATACGGTCAACCAATGGATCGAGCGGACGTCATCAATGCCCTCCGAGATGATGGAGGGGCACAGATCTCCCAAAACCATGAGTCCACGTCATTTCTCCTCATGAAAGAGATGGGAGTTAAGATGGGCACAGCTAGAAACGAGAAACTTAGTGGACGTATAAGAGGACTTATCAACCAACATAGAACTGGAGTCGTCAGTCGCTGGACACTGGGAGACTTTCTGAGAAGGGGATCTGAGCACCTATGGACGTGTTCGGAGTGCAATGATGATGACCACAAATAACTCAATAAATCAATATATTGAAAAACCCTTGAAAGTTAAAAATAAAAAAAAAGTCGAGTAAAATTGTTCAGCAACTTAAAACATAACTATGATGAAGATGGATGTGTCCAGCTGAGAAGCGCAAATTTCACAGCTTGTCGTAAACTAGCGACACAGGCACATTCATGCTCGCTTAACCGGAGAACGCTGATTGTTGTCCAGTGCAAATGGTTGGCTACCATGGAGTGCTATTCATTAGGTGCCGTCTCCACACCGAAGGTTGGCTACCATGGAGTGTCATGCATTGGGTGCCGTCTCCACACCGCAGGTTGGCTACCATGGAGTGCTATTCATTAGGTGCCGTCTCCACACCGAAGTTTGGCTACCATGGAGTGCCATGCATTGGGTGCCGTCTCCACACCGCAGGTTGGCTACCATGAGCGCCATTTTATCCTGTCTCTTGTCTTGATGGTGCATGTCATATGTTCACCGAAGACCTAGAGAGAAACTGACAAAGACACCTATAAGAGAAGCAAAGTTGGAATCTCTAGTCCCATTGGGTAATATCAAACATCTCGCCTAGAATAGAGATGGATGGCGGAAAACACAAGCCATATCTAGTCTATGAAAGGATCAAGTGAAGATTCTGGTACACATTGCATCTATCTTTGTAGGAAACGTACATTTTAAATTTAAATAATCCGTCCATTGTCGCGTCACGAGACGCTGCAGTTTTCTATCCTGGGCCAAGCACTGGTAGTTGTTAGCCCCCGCAGTTGCAGGATTTCTGTGTTATTGTCTATCCACAGCCAACTATAGATTTACTTAGGCCTGAGGTTTGAGAGAGAATTCCTGGAAAACGACCAACTAGCATGATGTCACCTTTGCGGGCAGGAGTTGTTGTTGGGAGAGTGAGGTCAGCCGTTTATATCTCCTATAGTTGAACACGTCACGCTAGTTGGTGGGTTTTTTGGTTTTGTTTTCTACCCGCAGGCCTTTGTAAATCTACACTTGTCTGTGGTCTACCACTCTGTCTGACTGTTGATATCTGCCAAGCCACAAAGTGGGTAACTGTTGCTGAGCTGTATTCATGACTACATTCATTTCTCTTGAGTTGGACGAACTGATTTCTTTTCTGTCTTTAGATGTTTGATATTGTTTGTGCTTTTATGTGTTTGGTGCTTTCTGCATCTCTGTGTGCTTAATTAGATTGTTATCATTAATATGTCGAGGGGGTTGCCGATTTGCTTCATTTCAAGCAAGTGTCAGGCATGTGCTGATTTATATATCAACGCATTTAAATGGAAACCATAGAGGCAGCTGGGCGGTACTGCTGTTTATCTTTTTTATTTGAACATCATAGATTATTTGCACTTTATAGTTCATTCACCGAGTCATGTTCTGAACATGTTTCATGAGCCTAGAGTTTTGCCTAGAATTAGAATGTTCTTTGAACCAAATTCTGAGCACGTTTTATTTTGTAATTAATTAATTTATTATCTTCTTTAGATGACGTCATGTGCTCGTGCCCTCCATTCGAGTGCGTGTGTCCAAAGTCATCTCTGCACAAGACCTCGTTCATGTCCTCGGCGTTTAGCTACATAAAAGACTCGCCCTCCCACACGTTTCTGCCACATCGACCAACCCCTGGGACTGGGCTGGGGATGGAGCAGCTCGCCCACGGGCCGTTTACCCAAATTAACATAACGAACACGTGCTTACCTCCTCCTGGTTTAGACGTCAGCATTCCCAGCATCGAAATCTACAAGAACTGTCCAAAGTTTGGTTCCCATGGATACTACCACGAGAATGATATGAAGATTTTCAGACATGGCAACAATGACAATATGACCAATCCGCTGTCTCATCTTCAACACGTGACCAGATGTCCAATAGATGAAGTAAGAAGCTCCCAAGTGTTAAATTGCCCCAGCTCTGTTGGGTTTCAGCATATGAACTGCGGGCCTCGGAATTTCATTGGTGGTGCTAGCATGTGTCATACAGCAAACCTCTACCCGGCTGATGGAAGGGACGACCACAGCAGGTACAGAATTAGCGGTGGTGATTGTTTTAGCAAAAGTCGTGGTATTCAGTCAGGAATTGATGACAGAGTTCAGTCACTGAGCTTACCGCTGAAGACTGAACCTACTGAAGCAGTTTTCAGAGACATTCCATCGCCGACACACGGAGAACAGAGTCGTACCTTCCAGAACGAGTCTATGTACACCTCTATATCACCGAGTTTCAATACCGATCACATACTGTCTCCCAGGATTGTTGACTGCCAGGCAAAGTATGAACGATCGCCGGATGTGATTTCTAAAGTGCCTGATCAACAGGAGAACGCCCAAGAACTGACTTATATCACCCTGACCTCTCCACCAAGATCGGGGGAAAATCGGCAAAATAACCGGGAATTCCATTCCTGCAGACTGGGTCACGTGAACAGATCTCCACCTACGGCGCCATCTATGGACAATGTGGTATTTTCATCACTTCCGCCTCAAACCCCTCGAATAGATGCAAGCGAGACCGATCAATCCACGATACCAAATGTTTCTCCGCGCCATCAAGATTCGAGAGACGTCACTCTAAATTTATCCTCGTCTGCGCCTCCCAGACGATCCTCTCCCATAATGCCTCGACTCGTTCTCAGTGACGATTCAATGAACCAACAGGGGACTGCCAGTAGGAACGGTAACGTGTACCCACCTTTCAACTCCTACCACGATCAAACATCGGGCCTTTCTCACTGACCAGCGATAACCACATGACCTCCTACCCCTCTAGGGACCCTGCATTTGGCAGCAGCTCGATAGTGCCTTATGGATTTTATTGTAACGACATGTTCACCAACGCCAGGGAGCAAGCTTACAGAAATCGTAGTATTAACATAACACTGACTTACAATTAATTACATATGTTACATATAAATACATAACTCAACACTGACTGACTTACAACTAATTACAAATATAACATTGGATTATGTAACTTAAGATGTGATTATGTTATTTGAAACTGATCATTTAATTTGTGAACTGCAAAAACACAAACGTTGAAGTAATACTGATTCACTTCTCTAATTTTGCAACAAACAGCTCCATCTTTTTCTTCACAACCACTGACCTCTTTCGGGCGTCCAAAGATATAATAAACAACTGAATACTATAATACAACTGATTAGTTAAGTTGTAACTGATTACCGACCTTATAACTGATGAACTAGTAAGCAAATCGGTTGCGTTATTGGGATGTTGATGTCCTAAACTACATAAGTAAAGGATGTCACACAGCATACCATGACTTAGAGGCGTGAAATTATAAAGTTCAAGGTACAAGCTTTAGAGATTGGGTTGTGCTATTTCTCGCTATTGTTACCTTCTACAGCTCATGAAGCCGCTCATTATTTGTTTTATTTTTTTTTTTTCAAATGGGTCCACGGGAGAGCGTGTGGTTGAGACTGAACCCATACTTACCTTATCGGTAAGCCAATCATGGTGGTCTTACTGACAAGTCATCATTAAACTTACAACTGATCGTCTAACATACAACTAGTTGTCTAAGTCACGAGAAGATAAATAACTTACAACTCCTCATCTAATCTAAAATTGATCTATCGTCTAAACTTAACTGATAGTCCAACCATCAAAAGATTGCTTAACTATATCTGATAGTCCAACCATCAAAAGATTGCTTAACTATATCTGATAGTCCAACCATCAAAAGATTGCTTAACTATATCTGATAGTCCAACCATCAAAAGATTGCTTAACTATATCTGATAGTCCAGCCATCAAAAGATTGCTTAACTATATCTGATAGTCCAGCCATCAAAAGATTGCTTAACTATATCTGATAGTCCAGCCATCAAAAGATTGCTTAACTATATCTGATAGTCCAGCCATCAAAAGATTGCTTAACTATATCTGATAGTCCAGCCATCAAAATGTCGCCTAACTTACAACTGAATGCCTAACTTACAACTGAATGCCTAACTTACAACTGAATGCCTAACTTACAACTGAATGCCTAACTTACAACTGAATGCCTAACTTCGACTCAAATAACTAAACACTTTACCGACAAAGGACAACACCATGTATAACCCTTCCCCTAATCTTCAACAAATGCTCAATGAAAACACTGGCAGCGCAGTCTGATACTTCCTTCACATTTACCACAACTGTAAAGCCATTAACAAATATCCATTGTTCTAACTCAGCACACTTGACTATCTCATAACGTGCCTTACTGCTGCAATTCTTCCTTAGCTTTTTAATAAAAATAAAATATAGAAAGCTGAAACGGTTACATTTATATATACCAGCAATTTGTCTATTTTGTGTAGGTTACCACTACTATATATCTACATATATACATATATATACGAGATACAATCTTTACAATTGTTTCTTTCTTTACATTTTTCCTGACGTTCACCTGATGCCTACTAAAGGAATTGCTCATCATCCTCATTATCCATCCTTAATGCATGAATTGTTTTCTATGTTCATGATTTGTTTTCTATGTTCATGAATTATTTTCTATGTTGATGAATTGTTTTCTATATTCATGAATTGTTTTCTTTGTTCATGAATTGTTTTCTATATTCATGAATTGTTTTCTTTGTTCATGAATTGCTTTCTAAATTCATAAATTGTTTTCTTTGTTCACGAAATGTTTTCTATATTCATGAATTATTTTCTATATTCATGAATTGTTTTCTTTGTTCGTGAATTAAACATTTAAGCGCCTGTAATGAAGACATTATTGTGAAGAAATTATAAATGAAATGGTCTGCTTCATCTATCCTGGGCAAAGACTACTATGAAAGGAACTGTGAAAGGAAGGAGAAAGAGATGTAGGTAGAGAAAGAGAGGTAGACAGAAAAAGAGAGGGAGACAGAGAAAGAAAGGTGGGCAGAGAAAGAGAGGTAGATAGAGAAAGAGAGGTAGACAGAGAAAGAGAGGTAGATAGAAAAGAGAGAAAGACAGAGAAAGAGATGTAGACAGAGAAAGAGAGGTAGACTGGGAAAGAGAGGTAGATAGAGAAAGAGAGGTAGATAGAGAAAGAGATGTAGACAGAGAAAGAGAGGTAGACAGAGAAAGAGAGGTAGACAGAGAAAGAGAGGTAGGCAGAGAAAGAGAGGTCGATAGAGAAAGAGAGGGAGACAGAGAAATAGAGGAAGGCAGAGAAAGAGAGGGAGACGGAGAAAGAGAGGTAGGCAGAGAAAGAGATGTAGACAGAGAACGAGAGGTAGACAGAGAAAGAGAGGTAGGCTGAGAAAGAGAGGTAGACAGAGAATGAGAGGTAGGCAGAGAAAGAGAGGTAGACAGTGAAAGAGAGGTAGGCAGAAAAAGAGAGGTAGATAGAGAAAGAGATGGAAAGATAACATAAGAGAATGGACAGGCCTCGACTTCGCAGTCCCAAAGAATTACTGAAGATAGCGATATGTGGGGATAACTCCATACCGTGCAGATTCCCCCTTCCTCACCACCTTCCCCAGTATGACGCATCTCCGGCACTCACTAACGAAAGCACTGAATATGACGTCAGCTCTGACGCAAGAACCTCGTGGCACCGGCGAAGACCTTGATTCTAATCTCCTTAGTCGCCTCCTACGACACGCCTGGCATGTGACAGTGGCTCTATTCTTGTCTCCCTTGACTGCGGTTACTGCCCTAGTTGCCGCACGGACGAGAAGAATAAAAGAAGAATGAATACACATATTACATGTTTCTTCCTTTCTTCCCAGATTCTTATTCTTCTACCTTTCAGCTCCCTGTGGAGCATAAGTCTTCATCAAACACTTTCAGCTCCCTGTGGAGCATAGGTCTTCATCAAACACTTTCCAAGTCGTTCTGTTTCTTGCCATTCTTTTAAGATCATTCCATGACTTCCACACCATCTTCATCTCCACTTCTATCTATCTTCTCCAAGAATTCTTTGGTCTTCCTCTTTGTCTTTTCCCCTGGGGATTCCAAAAAAGGGCCTGTTGCGTAATACTTTCAGTTGGCTTTCGCAGTGTGTCCTATCCAGCGCCATCGTCTTCGCTCTATCTCCTTATCCACTGGTATTTGACTGGTACATATCTTCCGAGTTTGGTATATCTTTTTCTATTGATTTAATTAAACCTCTTGAAATAACTAAATATATTTTAAACATAAAAATATAACCAATCGTATTATACATTTCAATAGATGCCTTAAAAATAAATAATTAACACCCATTATAGAAAATTATAGTCTTAACTAAATTTATTTCTCTTAAAAATTATATACAATAGTTTACCTGCCTTACATACTCTTTTTTAACATGCAAGCAGCAATATTGTTATCTAAACGCTTAATGGTGCTACTAATGTTTATGTTAACATTTTTTTGTTAATCACAAAACGAACATTCCTTGTATTCACAACGAGCACAGATCTAAGCACACATTTGTTATTGTGTTTGTGTCTGTCTTATTTACATGGATTTGTGTGTGCTCGCTGACGTAGTTGTTGTAAGCGATGCTTGAATGTTGATGTGCGTCACATATTGTTGATTGAATTATGTTTTTTTTAAATGTGGAAATGCTGACAAATGAGTCATTACTTCATCATTAGAAGATTGGGATGGTGTAAATGAAATATAACAATCGCAAGGACTAGCAATGTTGTAAATGGCTCGCATTTCATGTGGAGCACTGTCTTCCAGCCAAACAGAGTAAGCTTGAAAACGGTAGCTAACTTTTGGTCAGATAAGGAAAGACATCCAAGGGAAGACACCTAATGAAAAACATCTAAGGGGTGACATCCAAGAAAAAGACATTCAAGGAAATATATATATATATATATATATATATATATGGAAAAACATCCAAAGTAAGACATGCAAGGGAAGACATCCAAGGAGAGACATTCAAGGAAAACATCCAAGGAAAAATATCCACAGTAAAATATCCAATGAAATACATCCAAGGAAAAACATCCAACTAAAGACATTCAAAGAAATACATCCAAGGGAAGACACCTAAGGGAAGACATCCAAGGAAAAACATCCAAGAAAAGATATCCAACTAAAGACATTAAAAAAAATACATCCAAGAGAAGACATTCAAGGAAAGAGATACAAGGAGAGAGAGAGAGAGAGAGAGAGCCTGGGTCAAGCTTCTCACCAAATGTGTCCAATGGAAGTGAACTCTCCACTCATCAAATGTGCCCAATTGAAGTGAACTCTCCACTCATCAAATGTGCCCAATTGAAGTGAACTTTCCACTCATCAAATGTGCCCAATTGAAGTGAACTCTCCACTCATCAAATGTGTCCAATGGAAGTGAACTCTCCGCTCATCAAATGTGCCCAATTGAAGTGAACTCTCCACTCATCAAATGTGCCCAACTGAAGTGAACTCTCCGCTCATCAAATGTGCCCAATTGAAGTGAACTCTCCGCTCATCAAATGTGCCCAATTGAAGTGAACTCTCCACTCATAAAATGTGCCCAATTGAAGTGAACTCTCCACTCATCAAATGTGCCCAATTGAAGTGAACTCTCCACTCATCAAATGTGCCAAACTGAAGTGAACTCTCCGCTCATAAAATGTGCCCAATTGAAGTGAACTCTCCACTCATCAAATGTGCCCAACTGAAGTGAACTCTCCGCTCATAAAATGTGCCCAATTGAAGTGAACTCTCCACTCATAAAATGTGCCCAATTGAAGTGAACTCTCCACTCATCAAATGTGCCCAATTGAAGTGAACTCTCCACTCATGAAATGTCCCCATTTGAAGTGAACTGTCCACGCATCAAATGTTCCCATTTGAAGTGAACTCTCACCAGTCTGGCTGGCTATACGTTACGTTACCGTAAACTTGAAGTAAACATTTAGGCTCATGTTCCTGTCGGTAAACCCAGATCTTATCTTTCATTTCATGAAACTTATGACTGAAAAAAAATAATGAAAATATGGCATGAATAATGTCAGTCAGAGAGTGATCTCTCAGTGACAGTCAGGGAGAAAGTAGTCGACTATCGCCATGGTAGCACGTACGCTAAACATGAGATCGGTGTCAAAAATAAACGAGAAACTTTTCACAAAACTCAATGGTGACCACAACAATCGCCTGTATCTGTTGTTATATATGCCTATGCTAAATTGTGTGACAATTTATGTTGCTTGCTTGATGTTGACTCAGCGGCCTTTGGGTTTTTGCCCTCATGACACATTAAAGTGTATTGCTGAGGAGAACGTGGATTTCCACGTACCAAGGTTGTTTTTTTTTCCCATCACAACAAAGAATGCATTTGTAATTACTGAATTGTGAACATTGTTAGATATTACGAGAATTATTATTTCGTTTATGAAGCTGTATACATTCCATTTACATATTTTCCATTTCAAAAAATCATCATTGTATCAACTTGTTATAAATGTACATTCCAAAATATTGTGACAGCAGTGTTAAATCCTTGTAAAATATGTGTATATATGGCACTGTTATTTGTTCACGTGTTTGCTCAACTTTGATTTTCATATCAACTTTGTTTAAATTGTCCTTGTTTCTGACAACAAGCATTTGGGCGATCTAGTCATTTATGTTTCCACTTATCCAAGATGTAGAGTTCCTGCCAAGATGCAAACCATGCACACATGTATAACATTGTCAGGAGAGGTAAACAGATATGTAAAATCACTGGCAACATCATTTCAAAATGTGCGAACTTAATACAGTATTATAATTTAGTTAACGCTTAATAAACATCTTATACAGAGTATATTCATCCCAACATCGTGATACCGATGCCAACCATGGTCACTTAGGACTAAGGATAAAAGAAAAATAGTCACCACAGAGATGTGATGTCTGAGAAAAGCGATCGAAGTGGTCAGAAGAGAGAGAGTCAGAAATGATATTATAAGAGAAAGAGTAGGCATTGAACAAATCCTAGGCTACATACAGAAACAACAAATAAATTAGTGTGCCCATCTAGAAAGAATGCCACGAGACTCCTTACCATACAAAGCATATATTAAAAGAGGAGAAGAGAGAAGAGCAAGAGGAAGACTATGATGGACAGACAATGTCAAAGAAGAGCTACAATAACATCAATTGACAATGAGTGAACCGTCAAAAGAGGAAGAACCAAAACTTTGTTACTCCCTCGACACTCGACACTCGACACTCGACACTCGAACGAGTACAAGAGGAAGTGAAGAAAAAGGAAAGGAAAAAATGCTAAGTACCAATTCTACTCTTCTTTTCTTCTACCTTTTTAGCTCCCAGTGGAGCATAGGTCTTCAACAAACACTTTCCAAGTCGTTCTGTTTCTTGCCATTCTTTTAAGATCATTCCACGTCTCCCCATCATCTTCATCTCTGCTTCTATCTGTCTTCTCCAAGAATTCCTTGATCTTCCTCTTTGTCTAAGTACCAATTATACATATCAAAATGATGTCTTCGGCTTGTCCCTGACCACACGTATACAACAATGTAACAAAGCAGTGACCTGTACGTCCTCTCTTGTAAGGCACAAAAGAAGATATATCTCCACTGTCATCTGTCTCTTTAGTTATCCTTCAAAGGTTTATCTTCTTCTACACGTTCAAACGTCAATATTAATGAGTTCGAAGAAAGCTCTCGTCTGCTCAAGTCTGGAAATATCTCCATACAGCTTGCTGGCATGGTATCAATACTTGACTCACACTGTTTCTCTGCTTTTACTACGATCCGTTATGTTGGCTTTACCGGCACATCTTTCGTCTTTTACTCGCAAGAATCATGTGCTGAAGGTTTGTAAAATTTATGATCACTAACACCCTATTCCCTATACGCCACTTGGCGTGACGGGGGCTCTTTACTTTTTTAAAACCTATACAAACATAGATCTACAGTGTTATCGGCTACTATACAAATGTTCTGTACATCTGTCCTCTCACATTGTAAGGTAAAGGTAAAGTACGAGACTTGAATCTGTGTCTTAGCACGCGAGTTTTCACCCATATGTGCTCGGCCGCCTATCCAGAAGTGTTCGGAGGCTTCTGGATAGGGTAGCTTCAAGCATCGAAACTCCCGATGCAAGGGGCTTCCAAAAATAAAATCCTGACACCCATTTCTGCCAGCGGCTGGGTCGACCGCGGGGATATTTTTCTTTCCAGCCACGAGTACAATTCACACTGCTTCTAGCGGGAATCGAACACGGGTTGTCCGAACGTCGGTAGCCAGCTCGGGATATATATATTTATATATATGAGCGAAAAGTAATGTTTATAACTCGTGAAATTAATGTCTATAAATAACTAAAAGTAATGTTTATAACTCGTGACATTAATGTCTATAAATAACTAAAAGTAATGTTTATAACTCGTGAAATTAATGTCTATAAATAACTAAAAGTAATGTTTATAACTCGTGAAATTAATGTCTATAAATAACTAAAAGTAATGTTTATAACTCGTGAAATTAATGTCTATAAATAACTAAAAGTAATGTTTATAAATAGCGAAAGATTATTCAGCCTTGTGGATAATTCAACACTAAACAAACCAACGTTTTTACTATACGAGAATTTCAATTTGAGATAAACACAAACATGACAGAAAACAATCGAGTCTTGTCTCTGAGTTGTTATATTTTTCCTTCCTATTCTATTTCACCATTCATTAGCCCCACAGCTGTACATTCAACAAGTGTTGTAACATTGTTTCAACATGAATCACATTTATACTCTTACAGTTATCAATACTACGACCATATCACCTGTTATCTTTTTGAACTAGATACGCGAATTGCTTGATTTTATTTAAATTCGCCTTGCCTTATCACACACGTGAGAAATCTGCATTAATGTCTACTAAATATGCAATCATTTTTTGTTGTTCGAATAAATAAAGGTTTTACAGCAAATTTGCAATTCGCCCTTATAATTGTTGTAAACCGGTTATATCGCTGTGGTGCTTATTAGTGAACTGTAAATATATGAAAGTATGCACACAGTAAAATTAACTATGCACATTTTCAGATGTGAATACATAAATTGTGTTTAATGCAATGAACGTCATACATATCAGGGCTTGTGCAATCATTGTATGCTATCAATTCGTTAATTCAAATAAAATTGATAATTTTGTGTAATTGATTATTATTTTGTGCTGATGTTCCGGTGTCTTTGTGCGTGGTACATTTGATATCAATGTGATTAGCTGTTATGGCTACCATTAAAGTTATGTCTATGGTTATAGTTATGGTTATTATTAGGATCGTAGATGAAGATAGAAGTGCGGTTCGAATTCAATTCAGAACCATGAATACCGATAATATTAAGGCTGCCGTTAAAGTTAGAAATACGGTGGAGCCCGTACATCGGACGTTTAAGAGTCATCGTCATTGAGTTCCATGCCTGCTGGAGTAGGTGATCATGTGACTCCACAATTTTAGATCTCGAGAGTTATTTATCATTTCTGTTGTTGACCTTCTGCCAAGCCATTCTCTTCAGCTGTCTGGTATCTTTTCCCTTTGCTTACCTCTATCTCTTCGCCCCTCAATTTCCCCAGTTGTCACAACAAGTTCCAGCTGTTCCCTTCTCGTTACATGGTCAAAATGTTATGATTGTTTCATCATAATATTGGAAATTAGCTTTGTTTAAACCACGTTTCTACAGCCTCCAGTGACTTTCTTGTCTGTTGTCCAATTGTCCGTAATTCACATCCAAATGTTAAAACTGGCTCTATATAACATTTAAGAACTCTTTTTCTTTTCTTGTTTCTATTGTCAAAAATAGATTGTACAGTATCTTCTTAATTTGTGTGTGTGGAAAGCTTCTTCTGTCTAAGCTATTCTGGGTCTTAAATATACCATCCAAGAAGATTATAGAAGCAGCGAAGCCCAACGGAAGGTATCGACGACTAAAATGAAGAAGGAAGGTATCGACGACTAAAATGAAGAAGGAAGGTATCGACGACTAAAATGAAGAAGGAAGGTATCGACGACTAAAATGAAGAAGGAAGGTATCGACAACTGAAATGAAGAAGGAAGGTATCGACAACTAAAATGAAGAAGGAAGGTATCGACAACTGAAATGAAGAAGGATGGTATCGACAACTAAAATGAAGAAGGAAGGTATCGACAACTGAAATAGAGAAGGAAGGTATCGACAACTGAAATGAAGATGGAAGGTATCGACAACTGAAATGAAGATGAAAGGTATCGACAACTGAAATGAAGATGGAAGGTATCGACAACTGAAATGAAGATGGAAGGTATCGACAACTAAAATGAAGATGGAAGGTATCGACAGCTGAAATAAAATAATAACTTACCGTAAAGCATGAAAACGGCAAGCGTGTGGTAGATTCACAGAAAAGATGAGCACCCCTTCAAAAACAATACGTTTTCTCTACCCACTATGTTACTGGCACCAGGGTCGTATTGAGACATATGCTAAATAAGCTACAGCTCAGATCACACAGTCCAAAGGATTTTTCTGTTTCATCTTGAGATCACATTTTTATCAACTGAGACTTTCTGTTGTTGATTTTTTTAATGAAGGGGGTGGTGGGGTGGTGGGGGGGGGGGGGGGGGGGCTAAAAATATCAATATCTTAAGGCCTTACCAAGTCTTAATCCAGCCGTGACTGGCACATACGCACTGGAGAAGTGCACTGGGACATACATACACACTGGAGAAGTGCACTGGGACATATATATACACACTGGAGAAGTGCACTGGGACATACATACGCACTGGGACGTACATACACACTGGAGAAGTGCACTGGGACATATATACACACTGGAGAAGTGCACTGGGACATACATACACACTGGAGAAGTGCACTGGGACATATATACACACTGGAGAAGTGCACTGGGACATACACACACACTGGAGAAGTGCACTGGGACATACATACACACTGGAGAAGTGCACTGGGACATACATATACATTGGTGAAGTGCACTGGGACATACATATACATTGGTGAAGTGCACTGGGACATACATATACATTGGAGAAGTGCACTGGGGCCTACATATACATCGGAGAAGTGCACTGGGGCCTACATATACATTAGAGAAGTGCACTGGGACATACATATATATTGGAGAAGTGCACTGGGATATACATATACACTAGAAAAGTGCACTGTGACATACATATACATTGGAGAAGTGCACTGGAATATACATATACACTGAAGATGTGCACTGGGACATATCTTGGAAAAGTGCACTGGGACATACATATACATTGGAGAAGTGGACTGGGATATACATATACATTGGAGAAGTGCACTTTCATATATAGGTTGGAGAAGTGCACTGGAACATACATATACATTGGAGAAGTGCACTGGGGCATACATATACATTGGAAAAGTGTACTAGCACATGTACATTGGAGAAGTGACACTGGGACATACATATACATTGTAGAAGTGCACTGGGATATACATATACATCGGAGAAGTGCACTGGGACATACAAACACACTGGAGAAATACACTGGCACATACATATACATTGGAGAAGTACACTGGCATATATATATATATATATACACTAGATTAGTGCACTGGAACATACATACACACTGGAGAAGTGCACTGGAACATACATATACATTGGAGAAGATTGTTAAGTGTATGTTTTAGACAAACATACCAACTGAGCATCCCATCCCGTGCTACGGAGTTCGTGCACAAGGACCAGGATTCTCCTCGAATTTTCTCAAGATTCTCAAAGGATATATTGCAGCACCTATGGGCAGGTCCAGTGTGCTGCGATGATGATCATAATAACAAACAGCAAATAACAGCAAACAACAAACATACAATCAAAACCTAGCGCATACAGGCAGACATACGACAGAATTAATATTGCTATCTGTTTTGCTGAAGTTTTCTATAAACCAAAGTGGTTCATAATTTCTCAAACCGATAATGCTCTGTCTTCAACAAAGCGCTTCAACCTTGTTATGCCGAGTCCCCACTTGTGAAACTTGTTCACAGATAAATTTTCTCTACTGCCCACCAACATCTAAATTAGAGAAATTTCCAAAATTGAAGAAATAAAAATAAAATTCACTTAGAAAAAGATTTTATTATTATCTGATTGCCGCGAGTTGATACGAGCTGCTGCTCTTTAACTCGATTAGATGTGGTGGGTTGTAATGGCTTTCTTGACATTCCCGGCTCTTACTGGAGAGGTTGGAGTTCGTCTGTCCCAGGCTATGCTGGGAAACTACTAGTCCAGCCCAGAGGTACTGCAATACTGGGTCCTCTATATCAGTAACAGTCACTACTACGGGGAACACGGCGATCCTAGCTTCTGTTAGCCAGCCTGTTTTGACGCAGACTGTTACCAGGGGTCACCACGAGGAGGTAGATATGCTAGGTCTTGGTCGGCTGATGGTGCGCCGACCCTGCTATTGCGACCGCAGGCGCTTGTGCACCCCTAGACAAAGAATAAAGTTGCGCAATCATCCACCGAGTGTATATTTTATATTCTCATTAATAAAACATGTCACTAATCTGCTGCCGCCTACCTAAAAGTCAAAATGCTCAACTGGTGGGCGGTAGCGACCAGCTTGAAGAGCTCTAGTGTACAGTTTCCATTAACTGAAAGAAACAATGTGAAAACTACAATGTGCTGGCGCCAAAAGGAGGTACGGGATCTGGCAGAGAGCAATGTTTCACCTTGTCTTGTCTGCCATTTATCCTTTACCCATTATTCTTATCATCATCATCATTGAGTGCCGTCTCCGCATCAAAGGTTGGCTGCCATGGATCGCCATTCCGCTCAGGCTCTTGCTTTCATAGTTCAGGTTGTCATAGGTTGGCTTATCCATCTTTTGGTGTTACACGTCCATGTTAGTCTTGGTCTGCCTCTGCCTCTTTTACCTTGTATTTTTTATTCCAAGATTACTTTTAGTAGGCTGCTGAGGTTTTTAGCTTGCCATACAAATATCATTTGCCTTGTTTGAATTCGTGTTTAGTAGTTCTCTTTTTATTTCAGTTGTTTTAAGAGTTTTTCGTTTATCTTCTTTTTTTCCATCCAATTCTTCATAATCTTCTATAAATCTACATTTCAAAGGCTTCAATTTTCTGTTCTGTTTTCTTGTCTAACGTCCATGTTTCTGCACCATACAGAAATGTTGAGAAGATATACAATTTTGTTATTCTTAGTTTTAGCCCTGGTGTTATTTGTTTTAATGTTAGTATATTTTTCATGGCATTAAAAAACTTTTTGCCATTCCTATTCTGTTGTTTATTTCAGTTGTACATTTTTCCATCACTGGTTATAGTATGTCCAAGGTAGTTGTAGCTTTGAACTGTCTCCAGGTCTATTCCTCATATTTTGATATCCCAAAATATGTTGTATATACTATATTTATAGTACTGACTACGACAGTAACTAGGCTACATTGGTAGCAGTGGCTTGTAGATCGACATTTATATTCAGGTCACGTGATTTAGTGGATTTTGCAAAAAAAAAAAAAAAACCCCATCTAACAGGGATGGGTGAATGTTTAATAGTGTAAAGGCAGTCACAGCAGGAAATGGATTAAGGGCATTGAAAAAGCTAATGGAAAAAAAAACCGGCAAACCAAAATGAAGATTGTGAACTCATGACGTAGGCACCAAGAGGAGCAAAAAGGTCTGATAGATAAAGCTTACTTCATTGTGTGTCTGCTAAGAGATAAGACATGTTATATTCTTCTATTTAAAATGTCTTCACGAGTAACTTCGCGGAACGATTAGTTCACGTGTAGTTCACCAAAACGGGCTGTCAATATAGTTGCAATTGGCTAAAGAACTAATTTTATTTCAATAAGGTAGATATAGCTCTAGTGAGTAATGAAAAAAGCGACATTTTACTATTCTAGAAAGGTGGGGAGGGGACTAGGGGTACTGTAAGACCAGAGAATACAGGCCGTTTGTCCAGTGCAGTCGATGTGTTCGGATCTGAGTTTTTATTTCACTCTCGATAAAAAAAGACAAGCTTTTTAACCTCATCATCATCATCAAGTACCGTGCCTGCTGACGTAGGTGGTCATGTATCTCCACAACTTTCGATCTCGACAGTTATTTATAATTTCTGTTGATCGTCTGCCATGCCATTCTCTTAAGCTGTCTGGTATCTTACCTCTTTGCTCCTGTGTCCCTTCGTCCCTCAATTTTCCCAGTTGTTACAATATATTCCAGTTGTTCCCTTCTCATAACATGGTTAAAAATGATGATAGTTTCTTCCTAATATTGGATATTAGCTCTATTCTTCCTTTAGACCTCTTTCAGAATGTTTTCATTGCTCTTCTTAATTGTCCATGGTATTGTCAACATTCTTCTGTAAAACCACATTTCTACAGCTTCCGGTGATTTTCTTGTCTGTTGTCCTATTGTCCATGATTCACATACATATGTTAAGCCTGGCTCTACAAAACATTTAAGAACTCTTTTTCATGTCTCTATTGTTAAAAATGGATTGCACAGTATCTTCTTAATTTTGTTTACCCTACCGGTATTCGAATCCTCGTTATCCTGGTCTGGAGCACGATGAGGTATCGATTCTGTAAGTTCATGTAAGTAAATAGGTAAGAACCAGCTTCCCAATTTACTGATCTTGTGTTGCCCATTTACTGATCTTGTGTTGCCCATTTACTGCTCTTGTATTGCCCATTTACTGCTCTTGTGTTGCCCATTTACTGATCTTGTGTTGCCCATTTACTGATCTTGTGTTTCCCATTTACTGCTCTTGCATTGCCCATTTACTGCTCTTGTGTTGCCCATTTACTGATCTTGCATTGCCCATTTACTGATCTTGTGTTGCCCATTTACTAGTTCTACGACCAATTTAACAACTTTTCCGCATGCAAATTAAAAAGTTCTCTGAGACTAATTTAACAACTATGCAAATACAGTGACTCTGAAGTTGTAATCCCAGGGTCATTGACGCGTGCCACAGACGTTTCTGACACCCAAGAAGGAAGTGACACGCGTACAACATGGACTGATGTCCAACAGTGATGCTCTCTTAATCCGCACAGAATCGCATCTCACCACGTCTTAATATGATGTCCACTCTATACCAGACATGGCGTTACTTTGCCCTTTATTTCCCGCCATTTGCCGAGCGAAACCCTTCATTAATTACAATTGTCATTATTTAATTTCTGGTATTGTCCACTCAGTGGTCAATCGACATTTCTACGCGACTTCTGCACATAAAGTAGCCATTAACTAGTTCAAGTATCCACAGACAGCGCGTGACATGCCACACCGAGGCTCATCCCAGAGTCTTGTCCGTGAACACACCATCACCGATCAGCCCTCTGTCTTGTCCTCGGACACGACTGTTTAAACACTCGTTTTCATTCATTATCTGCTCCGGCAACCTTTGACCTTTAAAGCTACGTACAGTCTCAGACATGGCGCTGGTTTTCGTCTCAAGCTGAGCTCGCCTTTACTGCCATCAGAAGAGATTATAATAAATTCAATTTACTTTGACTAGATGTTTCCATTTTTCAAATATATTTATTTTATTTTATCATTTTTTAAACTCTGGAAACTTCCGACATCTTCGAATTAATTTAATTTACACATCATCATCATCATCAAGTACTGTGCCTGCTGGCGTAGGTGATCATGTCTCTCCACAACGTTCGATCTCGACAATTGTTTATCATTTCTGTTGTTGACCTTCTGCCAAGCCATTCTCTCAAACTGTCTGGTATCGTTTATCTTTGCTTTCCTCCATCTCTTCGTCCCTTAATTTTCCCAGTTGTTACAATATATTCCAGTTGTTACAATATATTCCAGTTGTTACAATATATTCCAGTTGTTCTCTTCTCATTACATGGCCAAAAATGATGATTGTTTCATCCTAATATTGGATGTTAGCTCTCTTTTGCTTTGACCTCTTTCGGAACGTTTTTATTACTCTTCTTAGCTGTCCATGGTATTCTCAACATTCTTATGTAAAGCCACATTTCTACAAACTCCAGTGGTTTTCTTGTTTGTTGTCCTATAGTCCATGATTCACATCAATATCTCAAGACTGGTTCTACATAACATTTAAGAACTATTTTTCTTGTTTCTATTGTCAAAAATTGAATGCACAGTATCATCTTCATTTTTTGGAACGCTGCTCTTGCCTGGGCCATTCTGCATCTCACCTCCGTTATACATCTACCATCTCACCTATGTTATACATCTACCATCTCACCTCTGTTGTACATCTACCATATCACCTCATTGTACATCTACCATCTCACCTCTGTTGTACATCTACCATTTTACCTCTGTTGTATATATACCATATCACCTCTGTTGTACATCTACCATCTCACCTCTGTTGTACATCTACCATCTCACCTCTGTTGTACATCTACCATCTCACCTCCGTTGTACATCTACCATCTCACCTCTGTTGTACATCTACCATCTCACTTCTGTTGTACATCTACGATCTCACCTCTGTTGTACATCTACCATCTCACCTCAGTTGTACATCTACCATCTCACTTCTATTGTACATCTACGATCTCACCTCTGTTATACATCTACCATCTCACCTCTGTTGTACATCTACCATCTGAGGTTAACAATGTTCCCAGAAATTTACACATTTAATCCATTGTCTTAGTTCTCATAAGATGGAGGTTGGGGACATATGTGGTGTAGGTCAGTGCAAAGAAATGCTTAAGAATGCGAAGCTGTAGTAAAATTGATTGTGAGGGAGAAATTAAAAAAAAAATAGTTGAAAAATGGTGTGGTTAAAGCTGTACGTGATATATACGATAATAATATAACAACATATTTGGGGCATCTTACAAGATCTATAGACGCTTCTAAGAATATTATACAGAGCACGGTATCTGGCAAAGAAAGAATGGTAGCAGCGGAAAAAGTGCAATAAAATTAGAGAATGGTCAGGATTAGTAGTTGTCACAAAAGGCAACTTGCAATTGTGAAAGTTGAAGGGAAAATTGTAAACAGCGTCGAGAGCGTTCCAGTGAGTGTTATGATTACGAGATTAATGCATCAAAAAAGAAGATTGACGATCTCATGACACAGTACAGTCGCCACGCGGTAACGGATCAGAGCTTAGTTTTTTTTTTTTTACCCACAGACAGAAAATATGAAAGTTGTTGATCAAACAGGGAATCGAGCATGCCAGTTACTGATTGAAGAACAGCAGGTCTTGTTCACTCGGCCATCCTATTTACAGGTGTCGTTGCCTTAAAAGTTTTTACCTTCTCCTAGGCGAGGCACGATCAGTCCAACCTCAGACTAAGTCTTTCAGGTTATATTAGACCGCATTTGCCACCCGAAAAAGAAAGTGAAAATAAGAGAACTAAATATTCTTTATATGATCATCAACTGATGTTTGATATAATAATCTGTTTACAGCAACTATAAGTGACTTTTAAAAATACAACGGGGCCCTCGTCGATGCCTCGTTGCTTGAATCAATTCAATGAAGGCAAATCTCAACAATATCTTCATTCATGTTTGTGATGTTTAATTTACTGATATATTATGCACAGTTTGCTTCTACTTTGTAAAATATCTAATAAGATAATAAAATGGAGATTGATAATTATGAAACACTTGATCACAGTTATACGCAGGATGAAGACACCACGTGACACTATTCGAAGCTGCAGCAGTTGTTTTTTTTCTAGAGAACAAAGAAATAAAAGTAAACAAATAAAGCAGTACTAAATGTTATATAAGCAATCAAAGTTGTAATCAACAAAACATAAGTCATGAATATTGCAACAGAAAAACAGAACATCAACATAACTATAGAAGGCAGGCAACTAAAACAGAAAATCAACATAATTATAGATGGTAGGCAACTAATACTAGTAGAGGTATTTAAATACCTAGGAAGTCTAGTGACAAACGACATTTCACAAACAGCAGAAATAGACTCAAGATGCAACAAAGCTTGTCAAAACATTTGACAACTATCACCTTTATTGTCCAATAAGGAAATAACTCTAGAGGCAAAATGGGCACTCTACAATACAATTTTCGTCCCACTGTTGTGCTACCATTTCCAGTTCTGGGCCATAGACGCAGGAACAATAAGAAAAATAACCAACATGTTAGACGAATGAGAGGAAACAGCCTGAGAGATAAAATCAGAAATGAAGAACTGAGAAATAAACTAGGAATAACCCAGGCCATAGAATATATGTATAACAAACTATAAATAAAATTGTTTGGCCACTTGACAAGGCAGAAAGATCAAAACACACACAGCGAGTCTTCAATAAACGCTGAGAGAACGCCAGACCCACAGGCCTACCACGAATAAGATGGATCGACGGAGTATTAGAAACACTAGGAAACATAACAGCAGCAGAGGCGAACAGAAGAGCAAAAGACCGCAAATTATATCTCCCCTAGAAGCTGAAATGTAAATGAGGAAGGAAATAAGAAGGAAAGTTGTAATACATTTTAACAAAATATTAACATTTATTTTGCGCACTTTATGAAATATATTTGTGGCTCAATCTTTTGTTTTTACGTACATATTTAGACATTTATTTAAACGCATAACAAATGTTATTACACACCAACGTGTCTACTAACTATAAAAGGAAGCTACAAAAAAAAAAAAAAAAAAAAAAAAAAAAAAAAAAAAAAACACAACAAAGAAACAATCGAAATTGTCCAGACCCATCGTGAGAATAGCAAAGTTGGAGTACTTGGTTACAACTTGCAAAAATCAGGGAAAGAGATCACGGACAACAAAGAAAGAAAGTACTAAATAGCTTGTCTCATGACATGGAAAAAAGGTCAACAACAGAATTGATAATGTGAATATAAAATTGTGGAAGGACATGATGGCCTAAGTCAACCGGAATGGCACATGATGATGATGACTACCTATATTATCAGTTTTTTTGTGCACATTAAAAACAATTACAAGTTAAATATAATTTGAATTATAATTATTTGCCTTATTTACATCATCTTTCTTCAATATTAGATACACACCTCTTACTTCTGATGCGAAATGTACACTCTTCTATGTTACATAGTCTTTGTACATTTAACTTAATGTACTTTGAACTTTGTGCTATTTTTCCGTAAATCATAATAAACAAATACGCTTGTTTCTGTTAGATGTTGTGATGTTAACATGGCAAGCATATCTAAATACAGACACGTGTATTAAGTTTGCTTATTAAGTCATTGCTGAATGGTGAACTTAGAGAAATCACTGTAGAGGATGAGCTAGAGGGCTGGAGCGGAATCACTTGAAACAATATTGAAGACACGCCGCATATTTGTTTTGTCTGTTCACCCTTTACTACTTGAAGACTCGATGATCCGTTCAGCTAATTTTATGTGTGAGTCGTACTTCTTATCAATACAGGTGGATGAATTCAGGTATAGTCACGGTTCGTTGATCACATCGTGAGTAAGCATTTGAGCATTCACAGTCGTCGAGGAGGCACCGAGGGTAGTGTCACGGAGGGGAAACATGAGGGAGGAGATAACCCCTGAAACATCCACATGACTACCACAACAGAGAACGCGATCAAACGCGTCCGATTTTAATTGGAAAATCAAACATGGCCCCTTGTCCACGTGACTCGGAAGTCATCATTAACCCAGGAGTGACGGGAGTGTCTGCCTCGTTATTCAACATGCGCACGGCGCATGCGTGATGCCAGCGCAATTTGGTCTTTGATTCCCTGCAATTCTAATGGCCGGCATATTTGCCTGCATGTCTCGTCGCCATCCCACTGGGTAACTCACGCACTAGCAGTAGGTCACCCAGTAAACTTGAGAGGGCACGCAGGCAGAACAGCATGGATTTCGGATAAATTTGAGAACTCTGAAGACACGAAAATACTTTGTACAGTTATCCACACTTTCAGACCAGACTTCATAAACTAAAATTGATAACGACTCAAGAAAATAAAAAAATGAAGAAAAAAAAACACACACCACCACACACAATGAAACGTGGCAATCGCTTGGACCCGATACTGAATTGACAACATAAAAATAATTAGTTTGCCTTTTATCTCTCGCCCGTCTTTCGATCAGATGAATACGTCTCTGAAATACAAGTATTCAGCCACGTTTTCAAATTATACGATTGTTTAGAAGGAAATTAAAATTATATTTGTATGATTGTGTCATATTGTTGTTGTTGTGTTCGCCAGCTTTTAACTCTGACGAATTCCCTAGAGACTAGGAACTGAATTTTGCGTGTTAATTCATTTTTTCCCTGGCAGCCGTGTGCACATTAGGTCCGTCGCCGCACAGGCAGATAACTCCGATTTCGGAGGTACTCATGTTTTTTTCCGTCGATGAGTAACTGACGTTTCAAGCCGGGTCTCGCTGCTGAGACCAGGGGTGGTTGCCGCAGAGAGAAGGCATAAATAAAAATCCCAAATGGTGTTGCCGAGATTTGAACCTACAACCTCTTTGTCCCGAGACCGGCGTCTTGCCTCGAGACCAACAAGTTCCCATGGACTGGGAATATGAGGAAACTGCAACAAGGAACACTTTTCATGCATAGCCTTCAATGGTTCCCGCCGCCTATCCACCATATACCCCGAAGCCCACGTCCTCCAGAAAATGATGATCGTCATATTTTTTTTTTTATGTATTGCGCGTGATGATGTTAGGCCATCGTTGTTGACTCCAGGTTGTGTCATATTAGGGAATAATAGAACAAAGAAGTATGTGTTTGTTCTATTATTCCCTATTATCGCCTCGGAAGTTCCCCATATAATAATATTTATGTATTATTATTTGTATCCAGTATATAACCACTGGGAACTACTATTCGTGCTGTTTCGTCCAATAAATGTTTGTCTACAACACAAGTATTCAGCCCTACTGGGAGGTACTTGCATTAATAGGAAAGTACAAATATACAATTTGTTTCCGGTCTGTAATCGTTACCCTATGCTATAGTCATTGAGAACGTCATCGTGTAAGACACTGCTGCAATAGCAATTTTTTAGTGGCTGCGTGGCAGTGTGCCAAGCGTTCGGCTTCTCGTGGCAAGGCGCGGTGCCACTGAGTACGGGTTCGATCCACTTCGGACCATATATTGTTCTTCGTTTTTTTTCTATTGTTGTTTGTCTGTCAATTTTTCCGAGTGCTAACACATACTTCTTTGTTCTATTATTCCCTTGCGTCATATTAGCAGTTAATATCTCTGACTGGTCTCATTACGTCTGGTTTATAATCGAAATTGAACCAGCCATCGAATACATAAAGAAACAACAGATAAATTTGTTCGGCCACATAACAAGACAGAAAGAACTAACAATGAATCAAAGAGCCATAAACAAACGCTACGAAAACGTCAGATTAAGAGGAAGACCGAAAAAGAGATGGATAAATGGAATACTAGAGTCACTAGGAGGAATAACATCAGAAGATGCCAACAGAAGAGCAAAGAATCGCAGATTGTTTCTCCCCTCGACGCCAACGGCAACAGAGGAAGGATAGAAGAAAAGAAGAACTATACGACAAAATATATCAACATTGTGTTAGATTTGGGGGCTGGATGGTCCAAGAGTAAGACGCTGGCTATAAATAGGAAGGTCCTTGGTTTTGCATCCCGCCAGAGGCGGCTGAAAATGTTCGCTTCGAATGGTTTCCATGGTTTCTTCCCTTACTTTACTCTTCCCTGGTATCTGGGGTGGGAGCCGCGATAGCTCAGTGGTTAATGAACTGGACTACAATGGACAAAAGGTAGGGTTCGATCCCAACCGACGGCTTCCTGGTTCACCCAGCCTTTAATAGGTACTGGATTTTTTTTCTGGGAGAGTAAAGCGGCATGGGCGTAACACCGACCACACTACCCCAAAAATCATGTGCCGAAGATTTGTAAAATTTATGGTCACTAACACCATATTCCCTATACGCCAATTGGCGTGACGGGGGCTCTTTAGGAAGGTAGGTGGGTGACAGTGGGTAGGTAGGTGGGTGACAGTGGGTAGGTAGGTGGGTGACAGTGGGTAGGTAGGTGGTATCTGGGTAACGAGATCAGATGCCTAGCCCTCTCGGACAACGGCGATAAGTAGGAGATCCCGTATGCACTCGCGCACGTTAAAATATCCATTGGCAGTTTTAAAAGTTGGAAAGATTGTCCGGGCAAAAATTGTTTAGTAAATCTACCTTTGCCAAAAATATATTTGTGGGACATAAAGAGACAGATAACACGGCTTTGTCGAAAATAGAGATACACAGCATCCACGCCCACTTAATCGGTGAAATCTAATACTTCTTCTTTTTCTTCCTCTTTTCTCTTTTCACTTTTCGGTGAAATCTAACACTTCTTCTTTTCTCTTTTCACTGATCGTTGAAATCTAATACTTCGTTTCTCTTTTCACTGATCGTTGAAATCTAATACTTCGTTTCTCTTTTCACTGATCGGCGAAACCTAATACTTCTTTTCTCTTTTCACTGATGGTTGAAATCTAATACTTCTTTTCTCTTTTCACTGATGGTTGAAATCTAATACTTCTTTTCTCTTTTCACTGATGGTTGAAATCTAACACTTCGTTTCTCTTTTCACTGATGGTTGAAATCTAATACTTCTTTTCTCTTTTCACTGATGGTTGAAATCTAACACTTCGTTTCTCTTTTCACTGATGGTTGAAATCTAATACTTCTTTTCTCTTTCACTGATGGTTGAAATCTAATACTTCTTTTCTCTTTTCACTGATGGTTGAAATCTAACACTTCGTTTCTCTTTTCACTGATGGTTGAAATCTAACACTTCGTTTCTCTTTTCACTGATTGTTGAAATCTAACACTTCGTTTCTCTTTTCACTGATCGGCGAAATCTAATACTTCTTTTCTCTTTTCACTGATGGTTGAAATCTAATACTTCTTTTCTCTTTTCACTGATCGGTGAAATCTAAGACTAAAGATTGATATTTCATTTAAATATAACGACAAAAAAAAAATACACTCCATGTAAAGTAAATCATCATCAGGTATCATGTCGATAAATCAAGAAGATCACATTTCCTACATAATTGTGTTCTTGACGTTGTATAACGTTCTATTGTTCGTCTCTTTTCACAGCAGGCATTTGAGCTTTCTTATATTCTCTGCTCTTGTCTTCTTCTGATTTTTTTGTTCATATTATTTTCCTTTGTAAAATGCCTCCAGTGTTCTACTTCTCAAGACATTGCTGAAGAAGGCGTTCTGTTTATGTTTAATGCCCTCAAAAGTCGTGCACTGCCTTCCTTCAGGGCATGTTCTCTACTTATTTCAACTATTCGTGATACTATAACATCTATCTGTACAATTACATGTCATCGGACTCAAATTATTTCTTTCTTGTTCATTGATTGTCTATAACAGGCTTCAACACATGTAACATTGAAACAATTATCTTTCTAACTTACTTTAGTTTTATTTAGATTAGTTTAGTTTACTTCATTTTTTTAGTTTAGGTTAGTTTAGTTTATTTAATTTAGTTTAATTCAGTTTAGTTTATTTAATTTATTTAGTTTAGTTTAATTCAGTTTAGTTTATTTAATTTATTTAATTTAGTTTATTTAGTTTATTTAGCTTAGGTTAGTTTATTTAATTTATTTAGTTTAGTTTAATTTATATTTGTTAGTTCAGTTAAGTTTATTTAATTTATTTAATTATTTAGCTTAGTTTAATTTATTTAGTTTATTTTAATTTATTTAGTTTAGTTTATTTAGTTTATTTAGCTTAGGTTAGTTTATTTAATTTATTTAGTTTAGTTTAATTTATTTAGTTTATTTAATTTATTTAGTTTAGTTTATTTAGTTTATTTAGCTTAGGTTAGTTTATTTAATTTATTTAGTTTAGTTTAATTTATATTTTTTAGTTCAGTTAAGTTTATTTAATTTATTTAATTATTTAGCTTAGTTTAATTTATTTAGTTTATTTTAATCATGATCATTATCACATTGAGTGCCGTCTCCGCAACGAAGTTTGGCTACCATGGAGCACCATTCTACTCTGTTTCTTGCTTTGATGGTGCAGATTGTCATAGACTGACTTGTCCATCTTTTGATGTTACCCGACTATGTTAGTCTTGGTCTGCCTCTGCCTCTTTTACCTTGTATTTCCCTTCCAATATTACTTGTATTAGGCTGTTGTGTCTTTTAACATGCCCCAAAAATTTCATTTGTCTTGTTCTAATTGTGTTTAATAGTTCTCTTTTCATTTTTAGTTGTTTTAAAACTTCGTCGTTTGTTTTCTTTTCTTTCCATCCAATTCTACCTATTCTTCTATAAATCCACATTTCAAATGGCGTTAATTTTCTGTTCTGTTTTCTGGTCTAATGTTCATGTTTCTGCACCATACAGGAATATTGAGAAGATGTAACATTTTGCTATTCTTAGTTTTAGCCCTGGTGTTATTTGTTTTGATGTTAGTATATTTTTCATTATATTAAAATTACTTTTTACCATTCCTATTCTTTTCTTCATTTCAGATGTACATTTCCATCACTAGTTATTGTATGTCCCAGGTAGTTGTAGCTCTGGACTGTCTCCAGATGTATTCCTTCAACTTTGATATTTAATTGTAGGTCTTGAGAATTTTATTTATTTATGGTCATAGTTTTAGACTTTTTTAATATTCATATCTAGTCCATATTTTTTGCTTGTCATGTTTATTACCTTAAAATAATTGTTGTAGATCTTTAGGATTTTCTGCTAGTAGTACAGTACAGTATAGTATTTCAGCAAATCTTAGTTTATTTTAATGTATTTAGTTTAGTTCAGTTTTGGTTAAGTTAGTTTAGTTTAGTTTACTTTAGTTTAGTTTAGTCGACAGATATTATCTCCTTATTGCACAACGGAAAACATTATAGTGCTCAGATCCCACGAACGCTTCACACATTAGAGAATGCACTGATGGTGACTTCAGCTCAGATTTACGAACTCCGTAGCACAGTGAAAACGTTAACGCCAAACTCTTAAGTCACCTCTTACGACATGCGTGGTAGGTGACAGTGGCTCTATATATTTTTCCCCTGATCGTGGTCACGGCACCGGAAGCCATACGGCCGATGTCTCTTGCTTCTTTAGATAAAGACATACTAGATAAAATGGTTTCATTACTTACTAGAAGCTGTATTGCTTGCACTATTGTACAAGTTACTCCAGCGCTGCCCATCTCCAAATAAATATATTATAACTATTCTTTACGCCCAGAAAATACGAGAAGTTGAAAGATTTGTAAACATTATTTGGCTATATAAAAAAATTAAGAAAATAACGATTTAGAGGATAACGCTTCAGGAAATAACGAAACGGGCAATAACTATTCTGGAAGTAGCGTTTCTGGAAATAACGATTCAGGAAGTAGCATCCCAAGATAGAGCGATTCAGGAAATAGCGATTCAGGAAGTAGCATCCCAAGATAGAGCGATTCAGGAAATAACGATTCAGGAAGTAGCATCCCAAGATAGAGCGATTCAGGAAATAACGATTCAGGAAGTAGCATCCCAAGATAGAGCGATTCAGGAAATAACGATTCAGGAAGTAGCATCCCAAGATAGAGAGATTCAGGAAATAACGATTCAGGAAGTAGCATCCCAAGATAGAGCGATTCAGGAAATAACGATTCAGGAAGTAGCATCCCAAGATAGAGCGATTCAGGAAATAACGATTCAGGAAGTAGCATCCCAAGATAGAGCGATTCAGGAAATAGCGATTCAGAAAATAGCGAGTCAGACAATAACTGAAGAAAATAAAGAAGTTGAATTGATAAAGGGAGGCTGTCATTATTGATGAGAAATGGGACACTAAGAGATTGCCTGTTGGAATGTGACATCAGTGGAAGCTGGATGTCACTGATCGCTACTGTTCTGTGAGAAGATCTTACGTTGGGATCATTATCAGTTTCGAAGTTAACTAAAACAGGAAATATGCTCTCGCGTTCCATCAATTGAGGGACTGTTACCGGGTTGACAGTGTCCCATAAGTAGAGAGACTGTTACCGGGTTGGATAGTGCCCCATAAGTCGATAGACTGTTACCGGGTTTGACAGTGTCCCATAAGTCGATAGACTGTTACCGGGTTTGACAGTGTCCCATAAGTTGATAGACTGTTACTGGGTTTGACAGTGTCCCATAAATCATGAAACTGTTACCGGGTTGACAGTGTCCCATAAGTCGATAGACTGTTACCGGGGTTTGACATTGTCCCATAAGTCGATAGACTGTTACCGGGTTTGACAGTGTCCCATAAGTCGATAGACTGTTACCGGGTTTGACAGTGTCCCATAAGTCGATAGACTGTTACCGGGTTTGACAGTGTCCCATAAGTCGATAGACTGTTACTGGGTTTGACAGTGTCCCATAAATCATGAAACTGTTACCGGGTTTGACAGTGTCCCATAAGTAGAGAGACTGTTACCGGGTTTGACAGTGCCCCATAAGTCGATAGACTGTTACTGGGTTTGACAGTGTCCCATAAGTCGATAGACTGTTACCGGGTTTGACAGTGTCCCATAAGTCGATAGACTGTTACCGGGTTTGACAGTGTCCCATAAGTCGATAGACTGTTACCGGGTTTGACAGTGTCCCATAAGTCGATAGACTGTTACTGGGTTTGACAGTGTCCCATAAATCATGAAACTGTTACCGGGTTTGACAGTGTCCCATAAGTCGATAGACTGTTACCGGGTTTGACATTGTCCCATAAGTCGATAGACTGTTACCGGGTTTGACAGTGTCCCATAAGTCGATAGACTGTTACCGGGTTTGACAGTGTCCCATAAATCGTGGGACTGTTACAGGTTTGACAGTGTCCCATAAATCATGGGACTGTTACCGGGTTTGACAGTGTCCCATAAATTGTGGGACTGTTACCAGGTTTGACAAGGTCCCATAAATCATGAAACTGTTACCGGGTTTGACAGTGTCCCATAAGGCGATAGACTGTTACGGGGTTTGACAGTGTCCCATAAATTGTGAGACTGTTACCGGGTTTGACAGTGTCCCATAAGTCGATAGACTGTTACTGGGTTTGACAGTGTCCCATAAATCATGAAACTGTTACCGGGTTTGACAGTGTCCCATAAGTCGATAGACTGTTACTGGGTTTGACAGTGTCCCATAAGTCGATAGACTGTTACCGGGTTTGACAGTGTCCCATAAGGCGATAGACTGTTACGGGGTTTGACAGTGTCCCATAAGTCGATAGACTGTTACCGGGTTTGACAGTGTCCCATAAGGCGATAGACTGTTACGGGGTTTGACAGTGTCCCATAAATTGTGGGACTGTTACCGGGTTTGACAGTGTCCCATAAGTCGATAGACTGTTACTGGGTTTGACAGTGTCCCGTAAATCATGAAACTGTTACCGGGTTTGACAGTGTCCCATAAGTCGATAGACTGTTACCGGGTTTGACAGTGTCCCATAAATTGTGGGACTGTTACCGGGTTTGACAGTGTCCCATAAGTTGTGGAACTGTTACCGGGTTTGACAGTGTCCCATAAATTGTGGGACTGTTACCGGATTTGACAGTGTCCCATAAATTGAGGAAGATTTACCGGACTGACAGGATTTCACAATTTGAGGCACTCCTGCAGGACTGACAGTGTCCCATAAATTGAGGAACTGTTGCCGGGTTTGACAATGTCCCATAAATTGAGGAACTGTTACCGGGTTGACAATGGCCCATAAATCGAGGAATTGTTACCGGGTTTGACAATGTCCCATAAATCGAGGAACTGTTACCGGGTTTGACAGTGTCCCATAAATTGAGGAACTGTTACCGGGTTTGACAATGTCCCATAAATCGAGGAACTGTTATCGGGTTTGACAGTGTCCCATAAATCGAGGAACTGTTGCCGGGTTTGACAATGTCCCATAAATCAAGGAACTGTTACCGGGTTTGACAATGTCCCATAAATCGAGGAACTGTTACCGGGTTTGACAATGTCCCATAAATCAAGGAACTGTTACCGGGTTTGACAATGTCCCATAAATCGAGGAACTGTTACCGGGTTTGACAATGTCCCATAAATCGAGGAACGCTTACTGAACTAACAGGTTCCAACAGAAGTGAACTTCCTAGCATCTGATAATGACTTGCATATTTTGTTACTGAAAAATGACCGCGGCCTGTCGTTATACTGACCACACTCCTGGGATGTGCCGTTTTTCTTCTACTTTTTCTTCCTCCTCTTCCTCTTCTTCATCTTCCTTCCAACTTCTAATGGAGCATAAGTCGTCTACAAACACTTTCCTAGCCGTTCTATTTCTTTCTGTCTTTAAGATTATTCCATGTCATCCCCATCAACTTCATCTCTGCTTCCACCTGTCTTCTCCAAGAAAATTTGGTCTTCCTAGTTGTCGCTTCCCAGGGATTTCCAGAAAAAGAATTGTCGTGTAACACTCTCAGTTAGCTTCCGCAATGTGCGTCCTATCGTACACTATCGTCTTCGTCGTATCTCTTTGTCTACTGTTATTTGAGTGGTACTTTAGTGTGACCTTGGTCATTGGATGTCATTCCTCTTTGTCTACTGGTATTGAGTGGTACTTTAGTGTGACCTTGGTCATTGGATGTCATTCCTCTTTGTCTACTGGTATTTGAGTGGTACTTTAGTGTGACCTTGGTCATTGGATGTCATTCCTCTTTGTCTACTGGCATTTGAGTGGTACTTTAGTCTGACCTTGGTCATTGGATGTCATTCCTCTTTGTCTACTGGCATTTGAGTGGTACTTTAGTCTGACCTTGGTCATTGGATGTCATTCCTCTTTGTCTACTGGCATTTGAGTGGTACTTTAGTGTGACCTTGGTCATTGGATGTCATTCCTATTTGTCTACTGGTATTTGAGTGGTACTTTAGTCTGACCTTGGTCATTGGATGTCATTCCTCTTTGTCTACTGGTATTTGAGTGGTACTTTAGTCTGACCTTGGTCATTGGATGTCATTCCTCTTTGTCTACTGGTATTTGAGTGGTACTTTAGTCTGACCTTGGTCATTGGATGTCATTCCTCTTTGTCTACTGGTATTTGAGTGGTACTTTAGTCTGACCTTGGTCATTGGATGTCATTCCTCTTTGTCTACTGGTATTTGAGTGGTACTTTAGTCTGACCTTGGTCATTGGATGTCATTCCTCTTTGTCTACTGGTATTTGAGTGGTACTTTAGTCTGACCTTGGTCATTGGATGTCATTCCTCTTTGTCTACTGGTATTTGAGTGGTACTTTAGTGTGACCTTGGTCATAGGATGTCATTCCTATTTGTCTACTGGTATTTGAGTGGTACTTTAGTCTGACCTTGGTCATTGGATGTCATTCCTCTTTGTCTACTGGTATTTGAGTGGTACTTTAGTCTGACCTTGGTCATTGGATGTCATTCCTCTTTGTCTACTGGTATTTGAGTGGTACTTTAGTGTGACCTTGGTCATTGGATGTCATTCCTCTTTGTCTACTGGTATTTGAGTGGTACTTTAGTCTGACCTTGGTCATTGGATGTCATTCCTCTTTGTCTACTGGTATTTGAGTGTACTTTAGTGTGACCTTGGTCATTGGATGTCATTCCTCTTTGTCTACTGTTATTTGAGTGGTACTTTAGTGTGACCTTGGTCATTGGATGTCATTCCTCTTTGTCTACTGGTATTTGAGTGGTACTTTAGTGTGACCTTGGTCATTGGATGTCATTCCTCTTTGTCTACTGGTATTTGAGTGGTACTTTAGTGTGACCTTGGTCATTGGATGTCATTCCTCTTTGTCTACTGGTATTTGAGTGGTACTTTAGTCTGACCTTGGTCATTGGATGTCATCCTCTTTGTCTACTGGTATTTGAGTGGTACTTTAGTCTGACCTTGGTCATTGGATGTCATTCCTCTTTGTCTACTGGCATTTGAGTGGTACTTTAGTCTGACCTTGGTCATGGATGTCATCCTCTTTGTCTACTGGCATTTGAGTGGTACTTTAGTCTGACCTTGGTCATTGGATGTCATTCCTCTTTGTCTACTGGTATTTGAGTGGTACTTTAGTGTGACCTTGGTCATTGGATGTCATTCCTATTTGTCTACTGGTATTTGAGTGGTACTTTAGTGTGACCTTGGTCATTGGATGTCATTCCTCTTTGTCTACTGGTATTTGAGTGGTACTTTAGTCTGACCTTGGTCATTGGATGTCATTCCTCTTTGTCTACTGGTATTTGAGTGGTACTTTAGTCTGACCTTGGTCATTGGATGTCATTCCTCTTTGTCTACTGGTATTTGAGTGGTACTTTAGTCTGACCTTGGTCATTGGATGTCATTCCTCTTTGTCTACTGGTATTTGAGTGGTACTTTAGTCTGACCTTGGTCATTGGATGTCATTCCTCTTTGTCTACTGGTATTTGAGTGGTACTTTAGTGTGACCTTGGTCATAGGATGTCATTCCTATTTGTCTACTGGTATTTGAGTGGTACTTTAGTCTGACCTTGGTCATTGGATGTCATTCCTCTTTGTCTACTGGTATTTGAGTGGTACTTTAGTCTGACCTTGGTCATTGGATGTCATTCCTCTTTGTCTACTGGTATTTGAGTGGTACTTTAGTCTGACCTTGGTCATTGGATGTCATTCCTCTTTGTCTACTGGTATTTGAGTGGTACTTTAGTGTGACCTTGGTCATTGGATGTCATTCTCTTTGTCTACTGTTATTTGAGTGGTACTTTAGTGTGACCTTGGTCATTGGATGTCATCCCCTCTTTGTCTAATGTTTTTGAGTGGTACCAAAGTCTGACCTTGGTCATTGGACGTCATTCCTCTTTGTCTACTGTTATTTGAGTGGTACTTTAGTGTGACCTTGGTCATTGGACGTCAATCCTCTTTGACTACTGTTATTTGATTGGTACTTTAGTGTGACCTTGGAAATTGGACGTCAATCCTCTTTGTCTACTGTTATTTGAGTGGTACTTAGTGTGACCTTGGTCAATGGACAATGTTGCTACTACCACCTCATCCCATTAAAAAAGTTACGGTGGGAACCTTGCCCTGACGTAGCCAGGAAGAAGCAGCCGTAGACCAATGGACAGGATCGTCGATGTAAATATCATCATTATCATCATCATCATCATCATCAAATACCATGCTTGCTAGTGTAGATGATCATGTCTCTCCACAACTTTCGATCTTGACATCGAAATCGGGGGTCATAATATAAATAATCTGAGGTGTGATTATGATGCATTTTTAATCGCTATGAGTGAAAATGATTTACAAGAAATGTTAGACATTATAGTGAAAGAAAGCGAAAATAATGGTACTCAGAATTAATAGCAAAAAGACAAAAGCAATGGTAACAACAAAGAAAAAGACATCACCGCAAAGCACAACAAAGACAAGTGGAACAGTATTAAAACTCAGTATGGCTTAGGCAAAAGCTGCTTTCAAAAAAATGAGGAACGCACTGTGCAATCAATTTTTGACAATAGAAACAAGAAAAAGAGTTCATAACTGTTATGTAGAACCAGTCTTAACATATGGATGTAAATCATGGACGATAGGATGATAACAAACAAGAAAATAAATTGAGGCTGTGGAAATGTAGTTTTACAGAAGAATGTTGAAATTAACATGGACAGCTAAGAAAAGTAATGGCTATGTTCTGAAAAGGACCACATTAAAGAGAGAGCTAATTTCCAATCTTAGGAAGAAACAATCATCATTTTCGGTCATGTAATGAGAAGGGAACAGCTGGGATATATTGTGACAACTGAGAAATTTGAGGGAGGAAGAAATTAGTCATTAGTCGAAAGATAATCCTCCTTGCACAAGGGTCATACCCATAAGTGCTCCGATTTCCTTTCGAGTAAATTCACAAGTGTGTGACGGCTGATCGTGGACAGCTAAGAGGAAGAAATAGAGGGAGGCAAAGAGAAAAGATGCCAGACAGCTTAAGAGAATGGCTTGGTAGAAGATCAACAACGGAAAAGATAAATAATTGTCGAGATCGAAAGTTGTGGAGAGACATGATCACCTACACCAACAGGCATGGTACTTGATGATGATCTATTTAACTCTACAGCCTTCTGACCTCTTCAATATCTCACCCTATGTGCTCCAAATAGGCCATGACAATATATTCCCCACCCTCTCTACTGGTTAACTTAATTTCACTCAATCTATTTATGAATGCTGCACTCTATACTATTTTGAGTTGAGTCCAGGATTTTTGTTACTGTTTATTTGCTTCAATTCTCTATATTCAATTGTCCCCAACAAATAACAGCTGGCCACAACGTCTATCGTGCCTTGTATATCTTTGCAAAATGTAAAGCTATAGCCATCTCGTCATTTATTACATTTATCTCAATTCCCCTTTATTGCCAGTCCTGCTACAACTCAGCCTAACTTGTTTTTTCTTCTCTATAACGCTCTAGCTGGATGTATTACCTCCCCTAGAACAAGACCACGACTTACTGTTCTTGTGTAGCTCCATTTTACTATCATCTTTGTGGCGTACACCCATTAAGTGGGCGAAGATACTTGTGTCACTAGTTTACGGCCACGCCGCGATACCTTGTGTCACTAGTTTACGGCCACGCCGCGATACCTGCGCCTTTCGGCCGACACATCCGTTTTCGGCTTGGATGAGTGGGTTTGCTTAATAATGTGTGCCCGGACAGCGGCCAGTTTAGGCCTACTCTTTTCGATTTTAACATCCAGGAGTTCTTTAACGGGTTCGTGGACACAAGGGACCTCATGTTCTTCGCCGATTTCCGAGATGGTTAAACATCCAGTCCGATACGCAGAAAGGGCTAAGCATCGAATTTCACTAAACAGAGAGGGTTAAACATGGGATCTCACTACACGGAGAGGATTAAACATGAGATCTCACTACACAGAGAGGGTTAAACATAGAATCTCACTACCCAGAGAGGATTAAACATCAGATTTCACTACACAGAGAGGGTTAAACATCGGACCTCACTACACAGAGAGGATTAAACATCGGATCTCACTACACAGAGAGGATTAAACATCAGATTTCACTACACAGAGAGGATTAAACATCGGACCTCACTACACAGAGAGGATTAAACATCGGATCTCACTACACAGAGAGAATTAAACATCGTATCTCAATACACACAGAGAGAATTAAACATCATATTTCACTACACAGAGAGGATTAAACATAGGATCTCACTTCACTGAGACCAGGGAAGGGTAGAGCCACAAGGAAACCACTGATTTAATGTTTGAAAAATTCTCACCGCCTGTGGTTGGGATCGGATCCTCACCTTTCCTGTTCAGAGGCCGACGTCTTACCCCTAGATCACCCAGACCCATCTCTATTGTATAGAATTCAACAAATTTATGTTATTTCCCATTGTATACATTATATTCCAAATTATAGCAAATACATTCTCATATGTCAATAAGAGCACATAAGGTTTATAGGGAGCAGCGGTAACTCAGTGGTTAGTGAACTTGACTACAAAGTACAAGAGGCCGAGTTTGGTCCTGATCGACGGATTCCGGGTTCACCCAGCCATAAAAGGGTACCGGATTTTTTTCTGGGAAAGTAAAGCGGCACGGGCGCAATACCGACCACATTACCTCAAAAATCAGGTGCCGAAGGTCTATAAAAAATTACTGTTAATAACACCATATTTCCTATACGCCACGTGGTGTGACAGGGCCCTTTACTTTACGTGAAGTATTATAATTTTTATGGAAATAGATATTTCTCTACCACATTCAGAGGAGATTAATGATCAAGTATTTACCTTGTGTGTGCTCACAAGTGGGCCACGAACTTTGTGAAATTACATTCGATAATGTGAAGTTACCAGGTGCTACGTATGGTCTCTCTATTATATCTTACATGAAAGCGTATATATGCGTGTAGCTCATTAATTATGTGCATGTGCTTACAACGATTAGGATTAGATCGAATTAGGAAGAAACATACATTCATCATTTTTTTGGCCATGCAATGAGAAGGGAAGATCTAGAGTATATGGTGACAACTGGGAAAATTGAGGGACGAAGAGATAGAGAGAAGCAAAGAGAAAAGATACCAGGCAGCTTAAGATAATGGCTTTGGCAGAAGGTCAACAACAGAAATGATAAATAACTGTCAAGATCGAAAGTTGTGGAGAGACATGATCATCTACACTAGCAAGCATGGTATTTGATGATGATGATGATGATGATAATGATGATATTTACATCGACGATCCTGTCCATTGGTCTACGGCTGCTTTCAGGCATGCCCCTTATAGATCTTAAATAATCTCACTATACAAATTAGATAAATCTAGTGACAGCACACAACCTTGCCTATCACCTTTTTATATTTGTTGAAAAATTGCCAATTGATTTCCAGTTCTTATGGCCGCTGTTTGTTGCCAGTACGTGTACCTAATTTATTTCTTAGATCTTTGCTGTCTACGTTCATGCCTTCTAAATTGTTATTATTTCTTGGTACTTTATTTTGTCAAATTCCTTAGTATAAAAAATTAAATTAACAAGCATTAAAACATGGAAGGTTCTAGAAACAATATAAATGATAAGCGTTAAGTGGCTCATTTTTATATATTTTTTAAATATTCATTTTCTTCTATCTCTCTCTCTCTCTCTCTCTCTCTCTCTCTCTCTCTCTCTCTCTCTCTCTCTCTCTCCTATATATGTTATATAGTATATTCTTCGTACGTATTTTCTTATTGTTTTTTTTTTCTCTTCCTTGTTTGTTAGTTTAAAACACATAGAAGTGTATATCCTCACTTCGTTGTCGGTTTCTGTTTGTGTTGTCCCTGTTTCCTGAAGTAGACAGAATGTAGGCCGCATCGTCATATATATTAGTATTGTTCCACTTTTGTAAACCTGTCACCATACATTGTGGGAGTGTATATTACACCCCACTACTTGTTCCCTGTTACCAGCTTTACCGCAGTAATGAGTTCATTTCCATGTTCTGTATAAACAATATAGTTGTCACCCCACTCGATGAGCCATGTCACAATTACTGACATACAGGATATATGTGGGTGTGCAATCAAAAAGGAAATTCAAGAAAGACAAGACAGTAATCATAGCATGTATCCCTCGACTTTTTCTTCTTGTTCAGCGTTAGAGTCTTCTGATACTGGAAACTGAACTCGTCCTGTTTCATGATAGAGGGGGCAAGAACAACACCATGGCACACGAATTTATTCCATTTATCACTTTCGGCTCGGGCTCAATGTGCTCCATTTGGCTGGGAGTGCTTTATAGGGCTGGAGGTGCTCTATGTGGCTGAGAGTGCTCTACAGGGCTGGAAGTATTCTATAGGGCTGGAAGTATTCTATATGGCTGGAAGTATTCTATAGGGATGGAAGTATTCTATAGGGCTGGAAGTATTCTATAGGGATGGAAATATTCTATAGGGCTGGAGGTGCTCCATATGGCTGAGAGTGCTCTACAAGGCTGGAAGTATTCTATAGGGCTGGAAGTATTCTATAGGGATGGAAGTATTCTATAGGGCTAGAAGTATTCTATAGGGCTGGAGGTGCTCTATAGTGCTGAAGGTGCTCTATATGGCTGACAGTGCTCTACAGGGCTGGATGTTTTCTATAGGGCTGGAAGTATTCTATAGGGTTGGAAGTATTCTATAGGGTTGGAAGTATTCTACAGGGCTGGAAGTATTCTACAGGGCTGGAAGTATTCTATAGGGCTGGAAGTATTCTACAGGGCTGGAAGTATTCTACAGGACTGGTAGTATTCTATAGGGCTGGAAGTATTCTACAGGGCTGGAAGTATTCTACAGGGCTGGAAGTATTCTATACGACTGGAAGATTTCTACAGGGCTGGAAGTATTCTATAGGGCTGGAAGTATTCTACAGGGCTGGAAGTATTCTACAGGGCTGGACTTATTCTATAGGTCTGGAAGTATTCTATAGGGATGGAAATATTCTACAGGACTGGAAGTATTCTACAGTGCTGGAAGTATTCTATAGGGCTGGAAGTATTCTTCAACGCTGGAAGTATTATACAGGGCTAGAAGTATTCTATATTGCTGGAAGTATTCTATAGGGCTGGAAGTATTCTACAGGGCTGGAAGTATTCTACAGGACTGGGAGTATTCTACAGGGCTGGAAGTATTCTATAGACCTGGAAGTATTCTACAGGACGAAGTATTCTATAGTGCTGGAAGTATTCTACAGGGCTGGAAGTATTCTATAGTGCTGGAAGTATTCTACAGGGCTGGAAGTATTCTATAGGGCTGGAAGTATTCTATAGGGCTGGAAGTATTCTACAGGACTGGGAGTATTCTATAGTGCTGGAAGTATTCTACAGGGCTGGAAGTATTCTATAGTGCTGGAAGTATTCTACAGGGCTGGAAGTATTCTACAGGGCTGGAAGTATTCTATAGGGCTGGAAGTATTCTATAGTGCTGGAAGTATTCTACAGGCTGGATGTATTCTATAGTGCTGGAAGTATTCTACAGGGCTGGAAGTATTCTACAGGACTGGGAGTATTCTATAGTGCTGGAAGTATTCTATAATGCTGGAAGTATTCTACAGGGCTGGAAGTATTCTATAGTGCTGGAAGTATTCTACAGGGCTGGAAGTATTCTATAGGGCTGAAAGTATTCAATAGGGCTGAAAGTTTTCTACAGATCTGGAAGTATTCTACAGGGCTGGAAGTATTCTACAGGGCTGGAAGTATTATACAGGGCTGGAAGTATTCTATAGGGCTGGAAGTATTCTATAGACCTGGAAGTATTCTACAGGGCTGGAAGTATTCTATAGGGCTGGAAGTATTCTATATGGCTGGAAGTATTCTATAGGGATGGAAGTATTCTATAGGGCTGGAAGTATTCTATAGGGATGGAAATATTCTATAGGGCTGGAGGTGCTCCATATGGCTGAGAGTGCTCTACAAGGCTGGAAGTATTCTATAGGGCTGGAAGTATTCTATAGGGATGGAAGTATTCTATAGGGCTAGAAGTATTCTATAGAGCTGGAGGTGCTCTATAGTGCTGAAGTGCTCTATATGGCTGACAGTGCTCTACAGGGCTGGAAGTATTCTATAGGGCTGGAAGTATTCTACAGGGCTGGAAGTATTCTATAGGGCTGGAAGTATTCTATAGGGCTGGAAGTATTCTATAGGGCTGGAAGTATTCTACAGACCTGGAAGTATGCTATAGGGCTGGAAGTATTCTATAGGGCTGGAAGTATTCTATAGGGCGGGAAGTGGTCTACAGGGCTGGAAGTATTCTATAGGGCTGGAAGTGGTCTACAGGGCTGGAAGTATTCTATAGGGCTGGAAGTGGTCTATGGGGCTGGAGGTTCTCTATATAGCTGGAGGTACTCCACAGTGCTGAAGGTGCTCAAAAGGTCTGGAGATGTCCTATAGTGCTGGAAGTACTCTATAGTGCTCGAGGTGCTCCATAGTGATGAAAGTGCTCTAAATGGCTAGAGATATTCTATAGGGCTGGAAGTGCTCTAAAGGGCTGCTTATGCTCTATAGGGCTGGAGGTGCTCTAAAGTTCTGCTTGTGCTCTAAAGGGCTCCCTGTGTTCTAAAGGGCTGGATGTGCTCTATACGGCTTGAGAATAAAGGTTGCGTGTCCAATGGTGCCCCTCACGAGATGTTCGAGTCATCTCTGGCAGATGGAAACAAAACCTGTCTGATGGAATATCCCTTTACAATATTTGAAGGTGGATGGGAAGATTCACCCGACCCGTTCATGTCTTCCTGATCTTGATCCTTCCCACGCTGCTAGAAGTCGCACAGGGCTCGTAGTGTTTTTCGCCACCCATCTCCATTCTGGGCGAAATGTTCGATCTTATCCAATGAGTCTATGCCTGCCAACTTTGCTTCTCTTATAGGTGTTCTTTTTAGCGTATCTTTAGGTCTTTCTCTTTTCCTGTATCCTGATGTTTCCCATAGAAGAGCCGATTTTGAAATTCTTGTGTTGTCTCTTGTCAGCACATGTCTGATATATGTTCATCTTCTCTACCTAATTGAAGATGGGATCGTTAGTTCATGGCCATTTATCTTATCTCAACATTAGTCTTGAACTTGTTCCATTATATACGGAGTATACATCTTAGGCTTTGTCTTCAAAAGCGTTTAGTTTTCTCTCAATCTCTTTAGTTGTTTTCCAGCTATCGCGTGCATAAGTAATACATTGACGGTGAATTCTCTATAATGTGCAGTTATCTTGCTTAGTATTTTTGATTCCCAGATATTTTGTCCAGTTTTTTTTAATTTGCTACCGCTCTTGCTTCTCATTGCTTACGTAGTTTCACCTACTTCATCTATATTACTACCAAAATAAACGTGGTGGTTCTCTCTTTCCATTGCGTAAAGATATAGTTCTTGTGTGAGATATTGCCGTCTTGCGTGTTTTCATTTTTCATTATTTTATATCATCGCTGTTGATTTCAAGTCCTAATCTTTATACCATAGATGATAGCATATCTATGACACCATTTTTCATCTTGTTGATGTAGTCATTTAGGAGCACTATGTCATCTGCAAAATCAAGATTTCCGAGGTAATTCTTGTTGAGCCATTTAATGCCATTACTGATAATGAAGTATTTATTAAATACCCAATCAATGATAATTCGAATAGTAATGGTGATAGTACACATCCCCGTTTCAACATGAAACCAACCCCTCCTGTTCTCTTCTGTGCGAACTGTGCAATTATAGCGGTCTTATATGTATATATATATATATATATATATATATATAAGTAAGTAAAGTAAAGAGCCCCGTCACGCCAAGTGGCGTATGGGCAATATGGTGTTAGTGACCATAAATTTTACAGACCTTCAGCGCATGATTTTTGGGGTAATGTGGTCGGTATTACGCCCGTGTCGATTTACTTTCCCAGAAAAAAATATCAGGTACCCATTTAAGGCTGGATGAACACGGAAGCGGTCGGTTGGGATCGAACCCTACCCCTTGTTCTTTGTAGTCCAGTTCACTAACCACTGAGCAATCGCGGCTCCCATACATATATATATATATATATATATATATATATATATATATATATATATATATATATATAACTTTATGATAAATATAATTGTTATTGTTGTTGGTATTCCGTAATGTTTCAAGATATCCCACAAGGACAATATATATATTCCTTATATTCAGGGAGGTTGGTCGACCTGGCATGATACTGACCACTCTGTCCAAAGAAAAGTTAACAGTTAGTAATTAAAATACAGGAATACTAACGTAATATTGACCATATGTCTTAAAGCGTGAAGATTATGGGCTATTAATATTTTGATAAAATAAAAGTTAGCGTTGGTAACAATAGTTATCGTGTGTGCGTGCATATATACAATAATATGTTTTTTAAACAACAGGTAGCAGTTGCAGGTAAGGGTTTACGAGTAAAGTAAAGAGCCCTCGTCACGCCAAGTGACGTATAGGGAATATTGTCTTAGTGATCATACATTTTGTCAGTCTTAACATATGGATGTGAATCATGGACAATAGGACAACAGAAAAGAAAATCAGTGGAGTCTGTAGAAATGTGCTTTTACAGAAGAATGTTGAGAATACCATGGACAGCTAAGAAGAGTAATGAAATGTTCAGAAAGAGGTCAAAGCAAAAAGAGAGTTAATTTCAAATATTATGAAGAAACAATCATCATTTTTTGGCCGCGAAATGAGAAGAGAACAATTGGAATATATTGTAACACCTGGAAAAATTAAGGGACGAAGAGATAGAGGGAAGCAAAGAGAAAAAATACTAGACAGCTCAAGATAATTGCTTGGCAGAAGGTCAACAACAGAAATGATAAATAACTGTCGAGATCGAAAGTTGTGGAGAGACATGATCACCTACGCCAGCAGGCCCGGTACTTAATGATGATCATAAATCTTTGATGATCATAAATTTTACAGACCTTCAGCACTTGATTTTTGGGGTAATGTGGTCGGTATTACGCCCGTGCCGCTTTACTTTCCCAGAAAAAAATCCTGCACCCATTTAAGGCTGGGTGAACCCGGAAGCCGTAGGTTGGATCGAACCCTACCTCTTGTCCTTTGTAGTCCAGTTCACTAACCACTGAACTATCGCGGCTCCCAAGGGTTGACAAGCACACATATAAATGCATAAAAACTAATGAGAAATGAACAAAAAATATGTAGGAAAAAAAATAGAAAAAAAACGGTATGACTAAAGCTTTACGTAAGAAGTGGACGACACAAATTAGAACGACGTTTCGGTTCAATAAGCATTCAGCAGGAACAAACATACAACACGCACACAAATATGTATTTATTTATTTCGTAACTACATATGTGTGAGTATGTTGTATGTTTGTTCTTGCTGAAGCCCTATTGAACCGAAACGTTGTTCTAATTTGTGTCGTCGACTTATTACGTAACGCATTAACCATACCGCCTTTTCAATTTTTCCTATATATTTTTTTTATTTAAATTGACAAGCTGTGTTAAAAGTTATTTTTAAAAGGGCTTGCTACAGAAGGAACACGAGAGGGATAGGCAGACTAAAGGTATATGTGTACAGGAGAGGTCTACATCAGCAAGGTTAAAGGGAGGATGATAGAGCGGTGGGAGGAACGTGACAGAGATGTAGCTCTTGGACAACTTGGTGGTGGACAGCAGCAACCGAGATATTAGAGTGGGCCAGACATGAGGCAGCCTGTGAAAGATGGTCATGGGTCGTTGGAAGAAAAGAGGTTAATTTTTTTGGGTCACAAAACTGCAGAAG
>JAVIAB010000160.1:14271806-14311806 GCA_032433765.1 Megaustenia siamemsis | reverse complement strand
GTGGAGTTTGTCAAGTGTGAATTGTTTATTTTCTTTTCTTTCATAAACTTGGCAATATTGTGTTTGTTTAGTGTTGAGTTAGAAATTGTTATTGTAATGAGACACGTGACTTGGAGAAAGAATGTTGAGAAGTTATGTTAAGTGAAATGTGTACCTGGAACTAGGTAATGAGAAAGCGTTACAGCTGAAATTTGAGAACTCATACATAAAGTGGTGATGACTGTAACTCCAGGGCAATATGTTTGCCTTGTCATTTCCTGGAGATACTGAACACCAAAGAGGAGTAGGTATCATCTTGGATGCAGAAAGAGCAAGAACAGTGATAGGCTTTTACCCAATATCTGACAGAGTCCTTTTAGTGAAATTGAATGGAAAGCCAATAGTCATAATTCTTATACAAGTTTATGCACCAACATCAGTCTAGAGGAAATAATTGATACATTTTACAACGAGTTAAATGAAGCACTTCATAAATGCAAACCACATGAAAATACCAGGGTTCTAGGGGATTTTAAAGCAAAAGTAGGAAAGGAAAGAGTTGAGGAAGTAGTTGGTCATTATGGCTTAGGCGAGAGGAATGAAAGAGGTGAGAAACTTATTGACTGGGCAAGAACACACAACATGATGATAGGAAACACCTGGTTTAAGCAACATCCAAGACGTCTGTGGACATGGAAAAGCCCAGGGTACAACGCACGTAATCAAATTGATTATATAATGATAAGCAATAGATTTAGGAACAGTCTGGTTTGTGTGAAAACTAGACCAGGGGCAGATTGCAATAGTGATCATGTACCAGTTGTGGGAAAGCTTAGAGTAAAATTAAAAACAATAAAAATCAGCCTCAGTTAACATCAAGTTAAAGTTAGATTTACTAAAATCAGACAAGAAGCTGCAAGACAAATATAAAATCACAATTCAGAACTGGTACAATGCAATAGAGAAGATACAAAGCATTGACGAACAGTGGAAAATGCTAAAAGAATCAATGCAACAAAAATCTATAGAGTTCATACCACCAGTGAGGACAAATTCAAGAAAGAAATGGATGACAGATGACATTTTGCAGCTAATGGATACAAGAAGAAGAAATAAAGAAAAAAAAAAGATGAGTATGAGAGATTAAATAAATAAATTGTAGTAAAATGCAATGAAGCAAAAGAAGCATGGGTAAAAGAGAGATGCAAAGAGATTGAAATGCAACAAAAAGGAGATGCTAAAGCTATATACAAACAAATCGAGGAATTAACAGGAAGAAAAACGCAATCAAAAACTGGATGTCTAAGATCAAAGAAGGAGAATTGTCGATTGATCAAGAAAACATAAGGGAACGATGGACAGAATACATTAAAGATCTTTATAATGATGAACGAACGGAAGTAAATATTAAGGATAATGGAGAAGGACCAGAAATACTCAGAGAAGAAGTGGAAAATGCCTTGCGCAATATGAAAGCAGGCAAAGCTCCTGGACCAGATAATATAACTAAAGAAGAGATTGAAGTCATGGGTGATTTTGGAATAGAAATAATAACAAAAATATTGAATATTATCTGCAACAGCGGATATATACCATACGACATGCTCAAATCAATGTTCATAGCCCTACCAAAGAAATCGGGTGCGATTGAATGCGATGATAATCGCACAATAAGCCTTATGAGTCATGTGACAAAGATATTACTAAGAATCATCATGCAAAGAGTGCGAAACAAAATCAGTCCAGAAATTAGCGATGAACAGTGTGGTTTTGTTAGAGATAAAAGAAAAAGCAATGCCATTTATATCATACGATCTTTAGTAGAAAGAGCCTCTTAGGTGAAAACAGAACTATACCTATATTTCATAGATTACACCAAGGCATTTGACAAAGTAAAGCACCAAGAAATAATCAAATTTCAGAAACCATAAACGTAGACAGCAAAGATCTAAGAATAATAAAGAACATGTACTGGCAACAAACAGCGGCCATAAGAACTGGAAACCAATTCGGAATGTTTCAGCAAAAAAAAAACAGGGTGTTAGACAAGGTTGTATGCTGTCACCAGATTTGTTTAATATTTATAGTGAAATTATTTTAAGATCCATAAGGGGTATGCCTGGAATAACAATTGGAGGAAATAATATAAATAATCTAAGGTATGCTGATGATACAGTCTTAATCGCTAAGAGTGAAAATGAGTTACAAGAAATGCTGGACATTATAGTGAAAGAAAGCAAAAATAAAGGACTCAGCATTAATAGCAAAAAGACAGAGGTAATGGTAACAACAAAGAAAAAGACATCACCTCAGTGCAAAATAAAGACAAGTGGAACAATATTAAAACAGGTAAATGAATTTAAATATTTGGGAACTTTGTTAACCTCAGACGGAAGATGTACAAAAGAGGTGAGATGCAGAATGGCTCAGGCAAAAGCAGCTTTCCAAAAAAATGAGTAAGATACTATGCAATCCATTTTTGACAATAGAAACAAGAAAAAGAGTTCTTAAATGTTATGTAGAGCCAGTCTTAACATATGGATGCGAATCATGGACAATAGGACAACTGACAAGAAAATCACTGGAGTCTGTAGAAATGTGGTTTTACAGAAGAATGTTGAGAGTACCATGGACAGCTAAGAAGAGTAATGAAGTTGTTCTGAAAGAGGTCAAAGAAAAAAGAGAGCTAATTTCCAATATTATGAAGAAACAATCATCATTTTTTGGCCATGTAATGAGAAGAGAACACCTGGAATATATTGTGACAACAGGAAAAATTGAGGGACGAAGAGATAGAGGGAAGCAAAGAGAAAAAATAACAGACAGCTTATGAGAATAGCTTACCAGAAGGTCAACAACAGAAATGATAAATAGCTGCCGAGATCGAAAGTTGTGAAGAGACATGATCACCTACGCCAGCAGGCCCGGTACTTGATGATGTCATTTCCAGTGCAATGTGTTTGCCTTGTCATCTCCTGGCCAATGTGTTTGCTTGTCATCTCCAGGACAATATGTTTGCTTTGTCATCTCCGGGACAATGTGTTTGCTTTGTCATATCCAGGACAATATGTTTGCTTTGTCATCTCCAGGACAATATGTTTGCTTTGTTATCTCCAGGACAATATGTTTGCTTTGTCATCTCCAGGACATTATGTTTGCTTTGTCATCTCCAGAACAATGTGTTGCTTTGTAATCTCCATGACAATGTGTTTGCTTTGTCATTTCCTGGACAATATGTTTGCTTTGTCATCTCCAGGACAATATGTTTGCTTTGTCATCTCCAGGACAATGTGTTTGCTTTGTTATCTCCAGGACAATATGTTTGCTTTGTCATCTCCAGGACATTATGTTTGCTTTGTCATCTCCAGAACAATGTGTTTGCTTTGTAATCTCCATGACAATGTGTTTGCTTTGTCATTTCCTGGACAATATGTTTGCTTTGTCATCTCCAGGACAATATGTTTGCTTTGTCATCTCCAGGACAATGTGTTTGTTTTTCATCTCCAGAACAATGTGTTTGCTTTGTCATCTCCAGGACAATGTGTTTGCTTTTCATCTCCAGGACAATATGTTTGCTTTGTCATCTCCAGGACAATGTGTTTGCTTTGTAATCTCCATGACAATGTGTTTGCTTTGTCATTTCCTGGACAATATGTTTGCTTTGTCATCTCCAGGACAATGTGTTTGTTTTTCATCTCCAGAACAATGTGTTTGCTTTGTCATCTCCAGGACAATGTGTTTGCTTTTTCATCTCCAGGACAATATGTTTGCTTTGTCATCTCCAGGACAATGTGTTTGCTTTTTCATCTCCAGAACAATGTGTTTGCTTTTTCATCTCCAGGACAATATGTTTGCTTTGTCATCTCCAGGACAATGTGTTTGCTTTTTCATCTCCAGAACAATGTGTTTGCTTTTTCATCTCCAGGACAATATGTTTGCTTTGTCATCTCCAGGACAATGTGTTTGCTTTTTCATCTCCAGGACAATATGTTTGCTTTGTCATCTCCAGGACAATGTGTTTGCTTTTTCATATCCAGAACAATATGTTTGCTTTGTCATCTCCAGGACAATATGTCTGCTTTGTCATCTCCAGGACAATATGTTTGCTTTGTGATCTCCAGGACAATGTGTTTGCTTTTTCATCTCCAGAACAATGTGTTTGCTTTGTCATCTCCAGAACAATGTGTTTGCTTTGTCATCTCCAGAACAATATGTTTGCTTTGTCATCTCCAGGACAATATGTCTGCTTTGTCATCTCCAGGACAATATGTTTGCTTTGTCATCTCCAGGACAATGTGTTTGCTTTTCATCTCCAGAACAATGTGTTTGCTTTGTCATCTCCAGAACAATGTGTTTGCTTTGTCATCTCCAGGACAATATGTTTGCTTTGTCATCTCCAGAACAATGTGTTTGCTTTGTCATCTCCAGAACAATGTGTTTGCTTTGTCATCTCCAGAACAATATGTTTGCTTTGTCATCTCCAGAACAATGTGTTTGCTTTGTAATCTCCAGAACAATGTGTTTGCTTTGTCATCTCCAGGACAATGTGTTGCTTTTTCATCTCCAGGACAATATGTTTGTTTCTCATCTCCAGGACAATATGTTTGCTTTATCATCTCCAGGACAATATGTTTGCTTTGTCATCTCCAGGTCAATGTGTTTGTCTTGTCATCTCCAGAACAACTTGTTTGCCTTGTCATCTCCTGGACAATGTGCTTGCCTTGTCATCACCAGGGCAATGTGTTTGCCTTGTCATCTCCAGGGAATGTGTTTATCCTGTCATCTCCAGGGCAATGTGTTTGTCTTGTCATCTCCAGGACAACTTGTTTGCCTTGTCATCTCTATGGCAATGAGTTTGTCTTGTCATCTCCATGGCAATGCGTTTGCCTTGTCATCTCCATGGCAATGTGTTTGCCTTGTCATCTCCAGTGCAATGTGTTTGTCTTGTCATCTCTAGGGCAATGTGTCTGTCTTATCATCTCCGTAGCAATGTGTTTATCTTGTCATCTCCGTAGCAATGTGTTTATCTTGTCATCTTCATAGCAATGTGTTTGCCTTGTCATCTCCAGGGCAATGTGTTTGTCTTATCATCTCCTTAGCAATGTGTTTATCTTGTCATCTTCGTAGCAATGTGTTTATTTTGTTATCTTCGTAGCAATGTGTTTATCTTGTCATCTCCGTAGCAATGTGTTTATTTTATCATCTCCGTAGCAAAGTGTTTATCTTGTAATCTTCGTAGCAATGTGTTTATCTTGTCATCTCCGTAGCAATGTGTTTTTCTTATCATCACCGTAGCAATGTGTTTGTCTTGTCCTCTCTGTAGCAATGTGTTTATCTTGTCATCTCCGTAGCAATGTGTTTGTCTTGTCATCTTCTTAGCAATGTGTTTATCTTGACATCTCCGTAGCAATGTGTTTATCTTATCATCATCGTAGCAATGTGTTTGTGATGTCCTCTCCGTAGCAATGTGTTTTTCTTGTCCTCTCCGTAGCAATATGTTATCTTGTCCTCTCTGTAGCAATGTGTTTGTCTTGTCCTCTCTGTAGCAATGTGTTTGTTTTGTCATCTCCGTAGCAATGTGTTTGTCTTGTCCTCTCTGTAGCAATGTGTCTTTTCATCTCCGTAGCAATGTGTTTGTCTTTCCTCTCCGTAGCAATGTGTTTGTCTTGTCCTCTCCGTAGCATTGTGTTTTTCTTGTCCTCTCTGTAGCAATGTGTTTGTCTTGTCCGCTCTGTAGCAATGTGTTTGTCTTGTCATCTCCGTAGCAATGTGTTTGTCTTGTCCTCTCTGTAGCAATGTGTTTGTCTTGTCATCTCCGTAGCAATGTGTTTGTCTTGTCCTCTCTGTAGCAATGTGTTTGTCTTGTCATCTCCGTAGCAAAGTGTTTGTCTTGTCATCTCCGTAGCAATGTGTTTGTCTTGTCCTCTCTGTAGCAAAGTGTTTGTCTTGTCATCTCCGTAGCAAAATGTTTGTCTTGTCCTCTCTGTAACAATGTGTTTGTCTTGTCCTCTCTGTAAAAATGTGTTTGTCTTGTCATCTCCAGGGCAATGTGTTTGTCTTGTCATCTCCGTAGCAATGTGTTTGTCTTGTCATCTCCGTAGCAATATGTTTGTCTTGTCATCTCCAGGGCAATGTGTTTGTCTTGTCATCTCCAGGGCAATGTGTTTGTCTTGTCATCTCCAGGGCAATGCGTTTGTCTTGTCATCTACAGGGCAATGTGTTTGTCTTGTCATCTCCAGGGCAATGTGTTTGTCTTGTCATCTCCAGGGTAATGTGTTTGTCTTGTCATCTCCAGGGCAATGTGTTTGTCTTGTCATCTCCAGGGCAATGTGTTTGTCTTGTCATCTCCAGGGCAATGTGTTTGTCTTGTCATCTCCAGGGCAATGTGTTTGTCTTGTCATCTCCAGGGCAATGTGTTTGTCTTGTCATCTCCAGGGCAATGTGTTTGTCTTGTCATCTCCGAGGTAATGTTTTTGCCTGTCCCCTAAATGTACAAATTTCAGAAACTGACTCAAGCGACCAAGGTTTATTATTATATTAATGGGAATCATTATCGCCAGGTTGTATGAATAAAGCATATAGTACTATCGGAGACCGAAGATAGAAGAACACTGTTTGTTTGTTTAAGTTAAAGTCATATAAAATTGTTCTTTTTTTTCCCATTGTCCAACTGATTGTGCCGTGTACGGTCGCCATCCTTCGTCTTATTTTCTTTCTTTCTTTTATTCTATAGGTTTGGTTCTTTGGTTCTTTGGTTCTTTGGTTATGGAAGGCCCCGGTAGCACTGCAAACGAATTAAAATCCATAATTGTTCAACCGACCGTGCCAGATTATCATCCGAATTAATATCTCATCTCGCAAACAATGAAAGGTAGCTGTAGTCCCCATCATAGCAGTCTCAGCACACGCCAAAAGACATCAGGCGAAACCGCACTGAAAGTCACAGCCAACTATTCCCTGTCGTACGATATCATCATTCATCGTAAACAATTGGAATATCGAAACATGGTCAAAACGGATGAAACACACAGCTCACAGTGTGCACAGAGCACCTAACTCAGTAGCTCCTACAACAAGCCATCCTATAGCTTGTTCGGTGTAACGTAGCAGAGAGGAAGAATGTGTACTTTTTGGCCTTCGCCAGATGTGTAGCTGGAGTTCTTTTCATATCAAATCTATTTAACGTCTCTCTGATTCCAGCTACCCAACACTTTAAGGATTAACCTTTTGCTCTGTAGCCGGATGTTTTCATCTAGTACGCTCGAGCTGTTGGTGGGATAGGTTTCATATAAAGTTATTGTCTGCTAAATATAAAAAAGAGTAGTTTCTCTTGCTAACATTAAAAGACAAAATAATTATATGATTCTGTAACATTGTTACTATGAATAATTAACTATCTTCATTGTCGGTGGCAGCGTGACAAACGTGAACGGAGGACTGTGGGCTATCCGAGAATTACGAAAGTTACTGGATAGAAAGGAAGGTAGGAAAGCATTGATAAGAATAGAGAGGAATTTTGCTCACAATCTGATGATAGTTGATTTAATGACACGGGACACTCACTAGTCGACGCAGCTAATTAGTGCTTGACTCGACGAGGACCTCATGTGCATGTTTGTAGAAAGCGGTCATATCTTTCAGCAACATCACAATTTTGTGTAACTAATACTGTGACTGTTGACCGTCACAACTCTGTGTATCTAATATCTATTGACCGTCACAATTCTGTGTATGTAATATCTCTTGACCGTCACAATTCTGTGTATGTAATATATGTTGACTGTCACAATTCTGTGTATCTAATATCTATTGACCGTCACAATTCTGTGTATGTAATATCTGTTGACCGTCACAGTTCTGTGTATGTAATATCTGTTGACAGTCACAATTCTGTGTATCTAATATCTATTGACCGTCACAATTCTGTGTATGTAATATCTATTGACCGTCACAATTCTGTGTATGTACTATCTGTTGACCGTCACAATTCTGTGCATCTAATATCTATTGACCGTCACAATTCTGTGTATCTAATATCTATTGACCGTCACAATTCTGTGTATCTAATATCTATAGACCGTCACAATTCTGTGTATCTAATATCTATTGACCGTCACAATTCTGTGTATCTAATATCTATTGACCGTCACAATTCTGTGTATCTAATATCTATTGACCGTCACAATTCTGTGTATCTAATATCTATTGACCGTCACAATTCTGTGTATCTAATATCTATTGACCGTCACAATTCTGTGTATCTAATATCTATAGACCGTCACAATTCTGTGTATCTAATATTTGTTGACAGTCATAATTCTGTGTATCTAATATCTATTGACCGTCACAATTCTGTGTATCTAATATCTGTTTACTGAACACTTTTAAGTATCTAATATTTGTTGACCTTCACAGTTCTATGTATCTAATATCTGTTGACTGAATAGTTCTATGTATGTAATATCTCTTGACCGTCACAGTTCTATGTATCTATTATTTGTTGACCGTCACAGTTCTGTGTATCTAATATATGTTGACCGTCACAGTTCTATGTATCTAATATCTGTTGACTGAATAGTTCTATGTATCTAATATCTGTTGACCGTCACAGTTCTATGTATGTGATATCTGTTGACCGTCACAGTTCTATGAATCTAATATCTGTTGACTGAACAGTTCTGTATATTTTAATTCTGATGACCGTCACAGTTCTACGTATCTAATATCTATTGACCATCACAGTTCTATGTATCTAATATCTGTTGACCGTCACAGTTCTATGTATCTAATATCTGTTGACCGTCACAATTCTGTGTATCTAATATCTGTTGACCGTCACAGATCTATGTATCTAATATCTATAGACCGTCACAGTTTTATGTATCTAATATCTGTTGACCGTAACAGTTCTATGTATCTAATATCTGTTGACTGAACAGTTCTGCATATTTAATTCTGATGACCGTCACAGTTCTACGTATCTAATATCTATTGACCATCACAGTTCTATGTATCTAATATCTGTTGACCGTCACAGTTCTGTGCATCTAATATCTGTTGACCGTTACAGTTCTGTGCATCTAATATCTGTTGACCGTCACAGATCTATGTATCTAATATCTGTTGACCGTCACAGTTCTATATATCTAATATCTGTTGACCGTCACTGTTCTATGCATCTAATATCTGTTGACTGAACAGTTCTGTGTATCGAAATTCTTTGACCGTCATAGTTCTGTGTATCAGATACATAGTTACCATCAGTTCTATGTATCAAATTTTTGATGACCGTCATAGTTCAGTATATCAAATCTCATGTGACCCTCACAGTTCTGTGCATCGACTATCTGTTAATCATCACCTTTCTGTGTTTGATATCTCCGAGGACCGTCATAATATTCAGTGTAACATAACTCTTTGATGACCCTCACAGTTCTGTGTATCAAATCTCTGGTGACGGTAACAGTTCTATGTACCAATTGGCTAGCAGGGATCGACTCGATGACTGAGTTGTTAGTGACTAGCTAATATTCGGCTCTACCGCGACTGCTGTGTAGATATTTGGTTATTTGGTTATGGAAGGCCCCGGTATCACTGCAAACGAATTAAAATCCATAATTGCTCAACCGACCATGCCAGCGTAATCATCCGAATTAATATCTCATCTCCCAAACAAAGAAAGGTAACTGTAGTCCCCATCGTAGCAGTCTCAGCACACGCCAAAAGACATAAGGCGAAAACGCGCAGAAAGTGAACACAGTCAACTGTTTCCTGTCATACGATATCATCATTAATCGTAAACAATTGGAATATCGAAACATGATCAAAACGGATGAAACACACAGCTCACGGTGTGCACAGAGCACTTAATTCAGTAGCTCCTGATACTGTGTACTTAGTGACTAGCTGGTATCGGCTCTACCGCCATGACTGAGTGGTTATGGCTAGACAGAATCCGCACTACCACAATAGCCAAGTAGATTGTGGCTAGCTGGTATCTGCACTACCGCCATGACTGAGTGGTTAGTGGCTAGACAGAATCGGCACTACTGCCATGACTGAGTAGTTAGTGGCTAGCTGGTATCTGCACTACCGCCATGACTGAGTAGTTAGTGGCTAGCTGGTATCTGCACTACCGCCATGACTGAGTAGTTAGTGGCTAGCTGGTATCTGCACTACTGCCATGACTGAGTAGTTAGTGGCTAGCTGGTATCTGCACTACTGCCATGACTGAGTAGTTAGTGGCTAGCTGGTATCTGCACTACTGCCATGACTGAGTAGTTTGTGGCTAGATGGTATCTGCACTACCGCCATGACTGAGTAGTTAGTGGCTAGCTGGTATCTGCACTACCGCCATGACTGAGTAGTTAGTGGCTAGCTGGTATCTGCACTACCGCCATGACTGAGTAGTTAGTGGCTAGCTACTGGATGTTTATTTCCCAAGTGATGAGATATTTTTTGCGAACTGACACTGCTTGGGGGATCACCCATATTATGGAAACTGACTGCAAGAAATTTTATCCAGAAAAATAGCGCGGACTGGTGTGGTGCTACATCAAACTTACATGTTTTGTTGGGCATTGAAATATACAGGCACACCTGCCATACTGCCCATAGCTTTAATCTCTCAACCAGACTATAAGTCAATCCTGGCCACCTTCTTATCCGTCATTCTTTCTGTTATTTTTCTTTATCTGTGTCGTTGTTTTATCGGATTTGACAGAATGTAATACTAAACAAGAGTTTTAGTAATTATATAGAGATTGTTAGCAAAAAATGATAAATTAAAAGTTAAATGGATGGAAGAAAAGAAAAAGACAAATCAGAAAAACTGAGCAGTTCATGATGAATGTGACAAGTAAGTGAATGAAACAACCAAGTGTTTGTTAACATGATGAATGGGCCAACTGAGTGTCTGTTAAAACGATGAATGCGACAACTGAGTGTTTGTAAACATAATGAATGAGACAATTGTTCGCTAACATAATGAATGAGACAATTGTTCGCTAACATAATGAATGAGACAATTGGATTCACTAACATAATGAATGAGACAATTGTTCGCTAACATAATGAATGAGACAATTGTTCGCTAACATAATGAATGAGACAATTGGGTTCGTTAACATAATGAATGAGACAATTGTTCACTAACAAAATGAATGAGACAATTGTTCGCTAACATAATGAATGAGACAATTGGGTTCGTTAACATAATGAGTGAGACAATTGTTCGCTAACATAATGAATGAGACAATTGTTCGCTAACATAATGAATGAGACAATTGTTCGCTAACATAATGAATGAGACAATTGTTCGCTAACATAATGAATGAGACAATTGCGTTCGCTAACTTGATGAATGAGACAATTGTTCGCTAACATAATGAATGAGACAATTGGGTTCGCTAACATAACGAATGAGACAATTGTTCGCTAACATAATGAATGAGACAATTGTTTGCTAACATAAGTAATGAGACAATTGGATTCACTAACATAATGAATGAGACAATTGTTCGCTAACATAATGAATGAGACAATTGGATTCACTAACATAATGAATAAAACCATTTTTCGCTAACATAATGAATGAGACAATTGGATTCACTAACATAATGAATGAAACCGTTTTTCGCTAACATGATGAATGAGACAAATGTTTGCTAACATGATGAATGAGACAATTGTTCGCTAACATAATGAATGAAACCATTTTTCGCTAACATGATGAATGAGACAAATGTTTGCTAACATGATGAATGAGACAATTGTTCGCTAACATAAGGAATGAGACAATTGTTTGCTAACATAATGAATGAGACAATTGTTTGCTAACATGATTAATGAAACTACTGTATGTTTAGACTATCTGTAAAAATTATCAACACGGCAACATTGTTTACCCAAAAATACATTAAGAAAATGGTCCGGTCTCACGTCACAACCAACAGGTTCAGCAAAGAGTCAACAGACAGAGAGAAATATGATAGTCCCTGGCTCCGTAGGCGCAACAAAGAACTGCGCCAGACAAATGAATGTGAAACAAGAACGTATGTTCAGAGCATCAGAGAGACGAGTTGCCTCCACAAATCTAACCCTTAACAAGAGGTGCTATATTTTTTCTGTTGTTTGTTTGTTTGTTGTTAGGATTATCATCACTGCAAACTAGACGAACCCATAGGTGCTACGAAATCCTCTTCGAGAATCTCGGGAAAATCCGCAGATAATCCTGGCCCACGTGCACGAACTCCGTAGCACGGCCTGGGATCCACGGTACGGGTAGGTTTCTGCTGGCATTTTTTCCCGAGCAGCGGCCATATTTATAGCCTACTCTTTTCTATTTTAATTGCTACGGGCTCTTTAACGTGCGCGAGTGCACACATGACCCCTTGTTTATTGTCTTTATCCAAGAGGGCTAGACATCGAATCTCACTACCCAGAGATTAGGGGAGAGTCCCTTCATAAGGAAAAAAAACGTATTAATTTTTCCTTTTTCTTTTGAAAAGAATCATCACCGCGTCATGGGAGATTTGAACACGGGTCCTTCCTGCATCTAGGCCGCCGTCATACCTTTAGATTACCCAGTGTCCCGTCTGTAGTTTTGTCATATGAAGTGGCCGTATTCTATTTCATACTTTCTCAACAATGAGAGTCAGGTTGTCGTTGATAGTAGTTATTGTTGTTTGTTACTCGGTGTCATTAACGTTTAAATTAACATCATCTTTTGTCGGTAGTTGTAAAGTAAAGAGGCCCGTCCCGCCAAGTGGCGTATAGGGAATATCGTGTTAGTGACCATCATTTTACAGACGTTCGGCACATGACTTTTGGGGTAATGTGGTCGGTATTACGCCCGTGCTGCTTTATTTTCCCAGAAAAAATCCGGCACCCATTAAGGGTTGGGTGAACCCTGAAGCCGTCGGTCAGGATCGAACCCGACCTCATGTCCTTTGTAGTCCAGTTCACTAACCACTGAGCTATCGCGGCTCCCTTCTTCCATCGGTGGTGGCCCATTATACAAAATGTGCTGGGTATACTTTTTTACCAACATCGAGAGAGAGAGAGAGAGAGAGAGAGAGAGAGTTGCGCAACATCAGCCTCACTTTATCTGTTTGCCTGTCCCTGTCTGTCTCTGCTTATCCCATTTAACTATCTGCTTGACATTCATCATCATCATCATCATCGAGTGTCGTCTCCGCAACGAAGGTTGGCTACCATGGAGCGCCATTCTGCTCTGTCTCTTGCTTTGATGGTGGTTTGTCCATCTTTTAATGTTACTCGTCCATGTTAGTCTTGGTCTGCCTCTGCCTCTGCCTCTTTTACCTTGTATTTTCCCCTCCTGGATTGCTTATAGTAGGCTGTTGTGCCTTTTAACATGGCCCAAAAATCGCATTTGTGCTTGACATTATCTTGTATATAATAATAGAAATCTACAGGGGTTCTGAAAGATAGATACCATTTTTGGTCTACTGGAGAGTGTTGCCATGGAAACTAACATTAAGCTGTTATTTCATCACTCTAACTTTTACGTACTCCTACAAACTGATATATTCTTGCTGGGTAGTCTAGAGCCACAACGTCGGCTTCACGACTGGAAGGAACCAGGTTCAAAGCCCACCAGAAACAGCGCTGATTTAAAAAAAAAAAAGTAGTAAAAATTAATCCGTGTTTTCTTTATGACGTTATCCTCCCCTGATCTCTTGGTTTGTGAAGTCCGATGTCCTCTCTGATGACAGCAATACACATGAGGTCCCGTGTGCACTCACACACGTTAAAGAACTTGTGGCCATTACAATCTAAAAGAGTAGGCCATAGATGTGGCTGCTAGCCTGGGCAAATTGTCAGCTGAAACCTACCCACGCCGTGAATCCCATGACGTGCTACGGAGTTCGTGCACGAGGGCTAGGTTCTCCTCGGATTTTCTCGAGATTCTCAAGGAGCACCTGTGGATTCGTGTGTAGTGATGATGATCCTAATAATAATAATAATAATAATAATAATAATAACAACAACAACAACAACACAATTCTTGGAATAATAAGAAAGATCTTTCTCAGCAAAGATGCTAAGCAAACACATTTTACTGTGAAATTAAACAAGTAATAGATGGGAGGAGTAGCGAAGATGATATCATGATACAATCATTCAATTATGTTTGATGTAATGAAAGTGAGCTTTCAACTCTAGCTGCTAGTTGAGGTTCTCGTAGGTTGACTTAATGTTACTCTTGCATAATAGTCTTGGTCTGCCTTTACCGCTTTTACCTTGTAATTTCCCTTCCAAGATTACTTTTAGTAGGCTGCTGTGTCTTTTAACATGCCCTAAATCTAATTTGTCTTGTCTGATTTGTGTTTAGTAGTTCTCTTTTCATTTAAGTTGTTTTTAAGACTTCATCGTTTGTTTTCTTTTCTTTCCACCAAATTATTCCTATTCTTTTATATATTCACATTTAAAAGGCTTCAATTTTCTGTTCTACTTTCTTGTCTAATGTCCATGTTTCTGCACCATATAGAAATGTTGAGAAGATATAACATTTTACTATTCTTATCTATTCATTTAGCCGTGATGTTATTTGTTTTGATCGTTAGTATATTTTTCATGGCTATTAAAATACAAAATGCAAACATATATAGGACTTCAATAACATTTATTTTCTTCTTACTCGAAGAAAATTTCTGTCCTTAACATTAATCTCCATAATTTGTTTGTTGTCCCCGATTCTTATACTACAGATGACTTCGGTCTCCCAACACTGCAGCCATTGACGAATGATTCATCAAAGGGCAGCAACCGCGGAAATTCAAGAAAATGAAAAACAGGGGACGTAATTCTGGTGTAAGATTTGTAGGTGATATGTGGTTAAGAGATGGATTAGAAAACTTAATAAAATCAGGAAAAATATAAAGTAAGAGATTGTAGAGGTAGACAAAGGGAAACAATTGTGGATGGTTTTTTGGCCTGACATGACGAAGAAGACGCAGTCACTATACAGACGGAGCCGCTAAACGACTGAAAAGGAGTGGAAGTACATTTACAGCACGCACTGCAGGCAAAATCGGCAAAGAAAACAGTGGTGCATACGTTATGACTACAAGTAGCATGACGATAGTGGAGATGGCAGTGACCAAATAGTTGGAGTAAAAAAACTACAGCCACGCCTATATACTAAGTGATTTGACAAACATGATAAGAAAAACGGAAGCGGGCCCTGTACGCAGACAGTGGATCAAGTCATTACAGATGTCTACAATACACAGAGTCACCTTTGTCTATGCCCCTGGACATGCAGGGGGACTTCCACAACTATGAGTCCAGGTAACTATTTGGAATGATGGTGATGGGAGTAAGGATGGGCACATCCAAAAACGACAGATGTAATGGGCGCAAAAGACTTCCAACACATAACTGGATTGCTCAGTTGCTGGCGGACATGCTGAGTAAGGGTTGTGGGGGGGGGGGATGGGAGGGGGGGGGGGAATTTGAGCACCTACGGACATGTTAGAAGTGCAATGATGATAACTCGCAAATAACTCAATAACATGATAAAAATCAAGGGTAGTCCTGCTGTCTATGTCAAGAGAAGTGAGAAAGAGAGTTCATCGGTGCTATATAGAACAAATTCTGACTTATGGAAGCGAATCATGGACAGTAGATAAACAAATGAAACGATCAGGCCACAGAGAAGGGATTTTTTCAAAAGAATGATGAAAGTTTGATGGACAAAAAAAGGGATCTAACAAATCATCAAAAAGAAAGAATCAGCATTTTTGGGGCTCATCGCGAGAAGAGGAACTTTGAATACTTAGTTACAACTGACAAAATAGATGAAAAGAGAGATCGCGGACGATAAAGAGAGGAGATATTAGACAGCTTGCTGTCATGTTATGGAGAACAATCATCAACAGGATTGGTACGATGCACTGTGGATATAAGATTAAGGAAGGACATGATCGCATACGCCAACCAGTATGGCACATGATAATGATCCTGCTATACAGCCCAGAACATCGAGGGTAATGGCGTGATGTTCAAGTACTCTCGTCCTAGACGATACACGATTGAATGAATTCATAGTTGTGCTTTAGGCTTTAAAGATCTCAATGAAACACAATTTGATTTCAGGTAGAACATTATTATTATTACATCTCCGTCATCATTGTCCTTATAATTGCATTACCGTGGTTTTTATCTTCTTAATCTTTTGTATTTCCTCATTTCTATGTCAACGCCGAGTGGAGATATAGTGTGCGGTAAACTTATCAAAAGGTAAAGTTAAGGTAAATAATCGAGGTAAGCACATATATCAAATATATATCACAAATTAAATACTATTCGGGGTCACATGTAAAGCTGCAGAAAACAAAGAAAATAAACATAAATGGTATTGAGTAGGGAAATTACCAGAAAGACAAGACAAACTACAAGGTTTCATCATGTATAACAAACTAAACACATTAAACACAACATTCCAAGTCAGAATAGAAGGCTTTTGTTGAAATGTTGTAGTTGGTCGTGTCTTTCTGTTAGTCTAGCTGCTCAATACAATTTTATGTTCATTTTCTTAGAGATGAATCGACCAAGCAGCAGAAAATATGTACCTGACTTACTGAATTATGGAAAGCTGGTACCAAATTACAAATTATAGAAAACATTGGCTTCGTGTTAACGAGTACTTTCCCAAGGACAACATTACCTAGGGAGACATCGTTACTCTTGGCTCCCAAGGACAACATCACCTAGGGAGACATCGTTACTCTTGGTTCCCAAGGACAACATCACCTAGGGAGACATCGTTACTCTTGGCTCCCAAGGACAACATCACCTAGGGAGACATCGTTACTCTTGGTTCCCAAGGACAACATTACCTAGGGAGACATCGTTACTCTTGGCTCCCAAGGACAACATCACCTAGGGAGACATCGTTACTCTTGGCTCCCAAGGACAATATCAACTATGGAGACATCGCTACTCTTGGCTCCCAAGGACAACATCACCTAGGGAGACATCGCTACTCTTGGCTCCCAAGGATAACATCACCTAGGGAGACATCGCTACTCTTGGCTCCCAAGGACAACATCACCTAGGGAGACATCGTTACTCTTGGCTCCCAAGGACAACATCACCTAGGGAGACATCGTTACTCTTGGCTCCCAAGGACAATATCAACTATGGAGACATCGCTACTCTTGGCTCCCAAGGACAACATCACCTAGGGAGACATCGCTACTCTTGGCTCCCAAGGATAACATCACCTAGGGAGACATCGCTACTCTTGGCTCCCAAGGATAATATCACCTAGGGAGACATCGTTACTCTTGGCTCCCAAGGACAACATCACCTAGGGGGACATCGTTACTCTTGGTTCCCAAGGACAACATCATCTAGGGAGACATCGTTACTCTTGGTTCCCAAGGACAACATCACCTAGGGAGACATCGTTACTCTTGGTTCACAAGGACAACATCAGCTAGGGAGACATCGCTACTCTTGGCTCCCAATGACAACATCATCTATGGAGACATCATTACTCTTGGCTCTTTGCTTTAGTCTCAGCTTTTTGATTTAATCTCAAAGCAGCAGTTTAGTTAAACACATAGAACAACGTTACTACATTTAAGAGTCCAGATATCCGGATTAAACTACATCCAACTCATTCCTGGGATTGATATTATTTGAAGTGGTTCCAATTTGTGACACTGTATTTAAAATATGAACACTCTAGAGCTTTTAATTGTTATGTTCTCGTTATTTTGGTCCAATAAATTTTATTACAAGAAATATTTTTAAAATGGTCAAATTTGGCCTTCCCTTCTGACGTAAAATAATCTCATTTTAAGCAAAAAAAAATATGTACAAATTTATGTTAGAACATTTCTTGTGTTAATTGATTATGTTATAACAGATTTATACTTAAGTCATATTTCAGAACTGAGAAATTTATCGCGGCTACTAAAATATCATTCAACAAACAGACGTGCACAAGTGTTGTCAAGTCTATTCTGTTTACAAATATGGGAATTGTTTTACTCACTAGCTTTGATATGCACAACACTTGTTTCTCTCATTACATTCTGTGGCTGAAAAGTTTGCTTACAACTCTCTAGATTCATTGTCACTACAAAATATCTATTATTAGAAAGGAAAGGACGGCTATTTATAGCGTCTTCCCTAATTTTAATAACCTGTTGAAATAAACACATTAATTAAATATATACCTTCACTTTGATAAAAACACATTGGTTAGCAATTTCTTTATATAAAATAATTAGAAGAAATGTAACATTTGGTAAACTTTGCACTACATCATATATTGTTCTGCAGTTTGATGGAAACAATGAAATGATCTTTGAAATGAAGTTTCAATGTGTTAGACATAACGTACTCTCATGAACAATAACCTTGTGAAGCTAAAAACGTGACAGTAATTTCTAGGTAATGTCCCTTTAACACGAGATGTGAATATTTTAGCGGTTATCAGTGGTGTGAACTAGTTGGCGGTGTGACCTAGTTGGTGGTGTGGCCTAGTTGGCGGTGTGAACTAGTTGGTGGTGTGAACTAGTTGGTGGTGTGACCTAGTTGGTGGTATGACCTAGTTGGTGGTGTGACCTAGTTGGCGGTGTGGTATTTCTCTAATATAGAAGACAAAACTATTTGTCTAAAGTAACAAGTTCGAGTATCGACCATCTGTCGATCAGTTTTAATGTTTTCTTCTGATACGTCCCGTTGTATGTGTTCTAAATCCAAATAAATCGGCTCAGATTTCTGTCTTTGACTCTAACAAAGACCGATAACTCTGTGCTAGCCAGTTCATCCAGGAATCTTTGAATACAACGAGCACAGGAACAGACTGCAGTTGGACCCTAGCTGGCAGCTGACTTGAAACGATCTGCAAGCTGTTAAACTGAAACAATAAAAATAGAAACCGGAAGTTAAAGGTTACCAAACAAACAAATACAAACTAAAAAAAACAAAACAACATGAAAGCTCTGTACCTTCAGTGATTTGTGTGGATCTAAATGCAGGAAAACAACACAAAGAAAACATCAAAGATATCATTATGTCATTCAGCTTGTTGTGTGTTTGTGGATCACGTATTTTGTGATATGAGCGTGCTAAAAATACCAGTCTTTTTAAAAAAGCACCTGAACTCGTAGTTAGAACGCGTAATACCAGCAGGAACGATACCCCGCTGTTTAATCCAAAAATGCTTCGGTTCAGTGATTTGAGGTTAAACACCTCCACCATTTTGATGTTCGATTAACGCTTTTAACTTGTGGTGAGCAGGTACTTTAATTGCAGTGCTGCGGTAAAGCTGGTAGCAGGACCAGGTAGTTGGATGTCAAGTACACTGCAACTAGGTGTGGTGACAGCTTTACACAAATGGAACGTAGCGAAATATTGACGTTTCGGCCCACATCCGGCCTTCTTCGGAAAATGAGAACAACACACACGGACAACGAAATAAAGATAAATTCTGCTACATCTAGAATGATCGTACAGGTAAATCAAGCAGAAAATAGAATGTGGAATAAGAGACGACATGATACAACGAAAGGGAGGTGTGCTACATATCGGTATATAGAAAATTGACTCCCCTGCAACTTAAAACTACTTCACGGAGCTCACTTCACCGCCTCGTTAGAAACTAACGCATCACTGAAACTTTGTCTCAACGTACTCGAGCATGAACGAGTCTCAGATTAACTACTCCATTTGAGTTATATTAATACCTTGATATTAAAACTACTATTTTTCATGCCATAGTTCTGTTTATAAAAAAAAAAAAAGCTGTATCACAGAACTTTAACACAATGATTTTACTGTTGGAAAGATACTTTTAAAATGGCTGAATATTTGATCTCTGAAATATTACCACCATTGATTTAATATAGGATTTTTTTTTTAACGAATCAAGGGCTGAAGCGTCCAATAGCATAAATAGAGTTACCATGTTTTTATATGGTTTATTTCATGTTTTAAAACATGATTTTATATAACTGGTAAAATAAAATAGTTCCTCTCTTTGATGTTGGAATACAAGCGGTTTTGATTTGCAGAATACTTCATTGGCATGCGTATTGTGATTTTAATTAGACTTCATTTGAAGATGGAAAAGCGAAGAAGAAATTGAAGATGGAAGAGTTGATGATGACGATGATGATGATGATGATGATGATGTTAGTGATGTTGTTGGTGGTGATGATGATAATGGTGGTCATGATGATGTTGATGATGGTGATATGGGTTGTGATGGTGGTGATGTTGGTGATGATGATGATGATAGTGGTGAAGATGATGATGGTGATGATGATGATGATAATGATGATTGTGAACATGATGATGATTGCGGCCATGATGATGTTAATGGTGGTGATCATGGTGTTGATGAATTTGGTGATGGTGGTGATATGATGGTGGTGATGGTGATAATGATAAAAAGTATAATAAAGACGAAGAAGAAATATAAGAAGAAGATGTATAAGAAAAGGAGTAAAATAAAGGTAAAGATTAAGAGAAGTATCAATATAATTGCAAACATCTCCAAGCTACATATTTGAACAACGACACCCTCCTACCCACATTCACACATCCTGTTTACAGCTCACAATCAAAGCTTTTTTCATTCGGGCTACAGTCTCTTACTTGAAACATCTGAAAGCACAGGCCACATCTGACTCTAGAGAGTCACCTTCCACCTTGTCAGCGTCAGCTGGAAGCGTGCCTAGAGTCGGAGGTAACAGTCTCTCAAACAGCAGCACTTGTCCTAATTGGCTGTTGTCGTGTGAACCTGTGTAGTTCGTCACAACAAACACCCGAGGAAGAGCTGCAGAGAGAAACACCAGTTCGTTTTCAATCACAGCTTTTTGTTTTCATCCAAAAATGGCCTTTTAGTTGTAATCTTGGAAATGTTGCAACATTTATGGATGAAAGTATCTTGAATCTCTCTCTCTCTCTCTCTCGCTCTCTTTCTCTCTCTCTCTCTCTCTGTCTCTCTCTCTCTCTCTCTCTGCGATCAGGACTCAATCAGAGTAGGATTCCAGACTCCCACAATAAGTCAGCTGTCAGGTTAAGTGTGTTGCTCGCCCCCACAGACGGAACATCACATTCAGAGTCTGCCAGATCCACTCTGACTGAACACCCGTTAATACGTTGCACTGTGTTCTGGCCAGTGGCCCAGTGCATCCGAGTTCAGCCAGCATTTTATTCAGGTTTGCTTTCCTTAGCCTTTGATTGTCCCCAATCTTCCTGCAAGGCAGCAGATTGTCTTTTCTGTAGGGGGATTCTGCCCTAAGATGGTCGGCTCTCCCAGGTTTACGAGCACCATCTGACCGAGTCACTAGAGGTGACTAACACAGACATGCACACACAAAGATATGAGATGTGAATAACACAGACATGCACACAGCGATACGAGACATGACTAACATCGACTCACATCAAGACATATGACACATGACTAACATAGACATGCACATAAAGATATTAGATATTACTGACATAGACATGCACACACAAAGATATGACACATACGTAACATAGACATACACACAAAGATATAAGATATGACTAACATAGGCATGCACACACAAAGATATGAGATATGACTAACATAAACATGCACACAAAGATATGAGATATCCCTAACCCAGACATGCACACACAAAGATATGACACATGACTAACACAGATACACACTAAGTTATGAGATATTACTAAACTCAGACGCACATAAAGATATGAGACATGATTAACACGGACACACCAAGATATGAGATATGACTAACATGGCACACACCTAGATATGAGCCATGCCTAGCACAGAAACACACTAAGATATGAGCCATGACTAGCACAGAAACACATTAAGATATGAGTTATGGTTTCTCGGAAAAACACCAAGAAATGAACCTAGTCTAGCACATAAACACATTGAGGTATCCATATGCTTGGGCTAGTCTGCAGACTCTTTTTAACGTGTGAATCATCGACATTCAAGACGCAGGCTTCGATTAACTGTTCACAGGTTTCGTTGAAACAGTTGTCCGGAGATTTGAAAGCTGTCTGACCCGTAGAACGTTCCCTTGCAAGCACAGTTCCCGGTTGACTGTGCACAGGTGTCGTTGAAACAGTTGTCTGGACATTTGACAGTGCAGTCTGACCCGTAGTACGTTTCCTTGCACGTACAGTCTGCACTTTCCGGTTCACATATGATGTCACAGCAATCAGAACACGTCTGTTCGCACTGTAGTCCAAAATTACCATCGGGACAAGTGTCATTACAGGTATAGCCGGGATGTTTACATTGTAGGCATTTTCCGGATTTTTCCCACATAAAGGACAGACACTGAGACAAGACCTGGAGCAGTCGTGTCCATAGATCCCATGTGAGCATTTGCCGTGACACGTACCAATGATGACGTTGCAGCTTTTGCTACACCCACTACACACTGCACAAAACGACAAAGAATACCCGTCCAGACAATAGCTGTCTGTAAATGTTTGCGCCTCACACACGGTCAGTGCACTGCCGGCCTGCAAAATGGTCGGTGAGAACTCAATCTTAATGTGTGCCATTGGCGTTTGTGTGGTGACTACAATAGTGTTCATAGAAACATTAGGGTATGATATATCATTACACTCGAACACTACGCCGCCACTGCCAGAGAAAGCCTTTAGAGTGGCATTTATAACCCGAATCATAGTGCCAGCTCGATGATAGATTCGAATGGTGTGAATCTTCTGGGGCGTGGCAAAGTTCAGATACTAGTAAACAGGACAGTTAGCACATTCTATTCATTCTCAAAACTGATATTTTATGCGAGTGGTTCAAATTCGTGATACCAGACAGAAAACACGAACATGGCATTGGTTGCAGAAATAAAAATAAAAACCCATTGGAGTATAGGGAAATTGCAGTAGCGACCATATTTTTCATAGACGTTCCGCACCTCAGTTTTTGGGTAATGTGGTCGGTGCTGCTTTACATTCCCAGAAGAAAATCCGGTACCCATTTAAGTCTGGATGAACCCGAAAACCGTCGATCAGAATCGAACCAGACCTATTGTCCTTAGTAGTCAAGTTCACTAACCAATGAACTATTGCGTCTCCCATAGATTAAAGTGTTTATACAATTTTCCGGCGGATTATGTATATTATATCCGTGTTGCAACTGCCTCACAGGACTTCCGGTCAATATGGCGGATGTGCAGTAGAAACCGTTGAGACACTGTCTGACAAGTGTTCCTTGTTGCAGTTTTTTCCCCTCATATTCCAAGTCTGGCTTGCTGACGAAGCTACTGAGTTTGGTGCTTTGTGCAAACCGTGAGCTGTGTGTTTCATCTGGATGGTGTTTTTATATTCATATTGCTTACTAGGAAATATGATATCGTATGACGAAGGACAGTTCGACTACGTTCACTCTCGGTGCCGCTTGGCCTTATGTCTTTGTCGTGTGCTGTTTTTGCTATGATGGGGACTGCAGCTATCTTTCTTCGTTTGGATATTCGATGAGATGTTAATTCGGATGATTCCATTGGCACGAAGGGTTGAGCAATTATCGATGTTCATTTGTTTGCAGTGATACCGGGGCCTTCGAATAACTACAACTATTAAAATCTCATAAAGTACAAACGTTTTCCACAGAATGAGGACGAAGTATAGAGAAAGAGAAGAAGACAGAAAAATGAAGGAATATTAAGTAAGTTCACAAAAAATGGGATGGTCAGTGGTTAGTGAACTGAAATAAAAAGGATAAGAGGTCGGGTTCGATTCTGATCGACGATTTTTGAGATCACCCAGCCATAAATGGATACCTGATTTTTTTCTGGGAAAGTAAAGCAGCACCGACGTAAAACCGACCACATCACCCCAAAAATCACGTCCCGAAGGTCTGTAACAATTATGGTCACTAACACAATTTTAGAAACTTTACCAATCACCATCAAGGGCGTTCTTCTCGAGAATCCATGGAAAAAGACCAAGAGGAAGACCCAGAAGAAGATGGATAGATGCAGTGACAGAGACATGTAACAACAAAGGAAAATCACTAATTCATACAGTTCGAGCAGCGCAAGAACGACAAATGATATAAACCACGACACCTTTTCAGTACCAGTGAAAAAGAGAAAAGAAGAGAATGAAGAACACCATTTTCCCTATATGCCACTTGACGTGACGGGGCTCTTTACTTTTCTATCTATCGTCCTTTCGAGCCGAAGACGGCACATAGGGCAGAACCACAATCTCAAAAACAGAAACCTTGCGTGCCAAAATGGCACATATTGCAGAGATCACTGCTTCTAAAATCTATGGTCTGTTTCCATAACAATGCTTTTTACAATGACAGCTTGTCAAGCCATCGATCAACCTCCTTAGTCGCCTCTTACGACATGCCTGGAAGGTCACAGTGTCACTATTCTTTACATCCCACATAATGAGGCCCGGTAACACACGGTCTTTACTTTTACTCCACCAAAAAATGCATCGAACTCTGACAATTACGGTACCTTTCTTGCAGACATAAGCGCTAGCGGTCTGGCTACAGCTTTTGAACGCGACGTGACCGTTGGCTTGAAGGCTGGCACAGGTATTGGGTGTGGCTTTTGGTATTGGAGACACATCCTTCAGGATAGACCAGAAGTCGTCTGGAAAATGTCGATTGTTGTTGATAAGAATTAAATGTTGAACTAGGTAACAACAATTTAAATAACAATTAATGTGTCAGAACAACATTAAAACAGAGAGGAGACAAATATATAGCGAAATAGATCGTTGAAAATGTCAAATATTGCTCAAATGACTGAGTGACATAGCAAGACGCTAAAAGGTGACATGTATATGACATCGAGAAACAGAAATTATTAACATATTTTAATACTGTCTCATAAACAACGTAAGTAATGTGAAATTCTGATGAATGCATCAAATAGACAGCTGAAATATAATGATTCCAATAAAAGTACATTTTGCAGGTTCTGGGTGTAGTTTCAAATAAGCTGAATTTAAAATCAAATGATTTAACATTAAACACGTTTTAATAAACTCATTTCGTGTGCTTAACAAACGATATTTGTAGTGTATGTATCTTCTTTTCTCTTTCCTTCCTCATTTGTCTTTCAGCGTCGACAGGAGATATAATTTGTGCTCGTTTAATCTTCTGTTGGTATCTAGTGCTGTTATGTTTTCTAATGTTTCTAATATTCTATCAATCCATCTATTTCGTGGTCGGCCCTTGTGTCTGGTGTTGACGCAACGTTTAGTGAAGGCTCGTTGTGTGCAAGTGGTTTGTGTTGTCTTCATATTTATTGCTTGCTTGCTTGCGTTCGCCCGGTGACTAAATTAATGAACCTCTTCATCATCCGCCCTTAAAAGGACGTTAAGTGGGCGTGCCGTATTGTGTTGTGGTTTACAGTAAAATTGTGATATTTGCGCCTTTCAGACCAACACATACGACTTTAGCACGACTAATGTTTATTATTAATATATGATGTGGTCAACACAGCTCTAAACCGCACTTATTTTACGCATACAAATCTGTAATGTCCGTTTTAACAGGCTGGGTAAACACTTTAAGTCATGCCGGTTGAGGAGAAACAAATTGACAACGGTTATGTGGAATCTCCGAATACCTGACAAATTATATATATGGCCTATGTCGTCTTGACCCACGGTTGGTAGCAAGCTATCATGATAAGTCAGTAGTTTGGTAAAGCGTTAGTGTCTCATACTGGGTGCTCTTCTACTGAACACCTTTTCTTGTGGCTGAATTTGTCAATCCTGGACAGACAGATCCATCCACACAACGAGCAAGGTGTACCTGTGGTACCCGGCCTTGTCTCCTTTCTCTTGCACCTTTTGTCTTCTTCTGAATTTGACATCAGCACTGTCTCGAAATTTGCTGTGCCATTTTTTATGTTTGCTCTCCATGTGCTACGATCCGTAGCCACATTTTCCCAGTTCCTTTCATTTATAGAAAATTTTCTCAAGGAAGCCCTGCAAACAACCTTATATCTCATCACTGGTCTGCCCTTTGTTCTCTTTCCGTCATTATGTCAAAGTATTAAGTCACAAATTGAACAAATAATGCAAAACACTAGCAGATTTGTTTTGCTAGTGAATTTGATAATTACCTCCCTTTTTTATCTTGACCTCTGATTGGTCGTGGTATACATAATTACCGCTGGCTGATCCAGACAATCCGAACCACAAGTCTGTGACCACGTTGACTGGGTACTGGGGAGATAAATAGACGTAAAAAAGCTCAAAAACGATGACGTCATCCATGGATTTGGGTAAATGAACAAACTAAGATCTTCAGACTTAACAGAGCACATTTTCTTACTTATAAAACAAACAACTTTAATGATAAATTGGTATTCAACAGCGAGACTAACAGATAGTCAAGACAAGCTACAACGTTTCGACAAAAGCCTTCTGCAGGTACATCAAACAAACTAATCATGATCATCATAGAGCGACAGTCTCCGTATCGAAGGTTGGTTACCTTTACGCTCCATTCAGTTCTATCTCTTGCTTAGATGGTGCAGGTTGTCAAAGACTGACTTGTCCATCTTTTCATGTTACTCGTCCATGTTAGTCTTGGTCTGCCTCTGCCTTTTTTACATTGTATTTTCCCTTCCAAGATTACTTTTAGTAGGCTGTTGTGTCCTTTAACATGCCCCAAAAATCTCTTTTGTCTTGTTTGAATTGCGTTTAAATGGTTCTTCCTTAATTTTTAGTTGTATTAAGACTTCGTTATTTTTTATCTTTTATTTCCATCCAATTCATCCTATTCTTCTATAAATCCACATTTCAAAGGCTTCAATTTTCTGTTCTGTTTTCTTGTCTAATGTCCATGTTTCTGCACTATATAGGGATGCTGAAAAGATATAACATTTTTCTATTCGTAATTTTAGCACTGGTATTATTATGGCTGTCTTCAATCCCGGAGTACGAAGGGAGACTACCGAGCATGTACTACAAGGCTGGGTCTTACTTAAACAAGCGGAGTAGGAGAGTTAATCCCATGGAAGTCAGCTCGCACGATGAACCATGGAGAGCTACAAACAAATCGTTCTTGTCTTGTTTCATGTCGGTCTACACATACAGTAAATGTTGGTCGTTGATGAAGTAGAAGAATTCACAACTGTCAAAGCCGTGATCTGTTCAGAAAGTAAGTAAAAAGTAAAGTACCCCCGTCACGCCAAGTGGCGTATAGGGAAATATGGTTTTAGTGACCCTATATTTTACAGACCTTCAGCACATGATTTTTGGGGTAATGTGGTCGGTATTACGCCCGTGCTGCTTTACTTTCCCAGAAAAAATCCGGTACCCATTTAAGGCTGGGTGAACCCGGAGGCCGTCGTTTGGGATTGAACCCTACCCCTTGTCCGTTGTAGTCCAGTTCACTAACCACTGAGCTATCGCGGCTCCCTGTGATCTGTTCAGAGCAAAACTAAAATAGAAGAATTCAGAACTGTGAAAGCAAAGATCTATACAGTATAAGCTAAAGTAAAATAATTCAGAACTGTGAAAGCAGAGATCTATACAGTATAAGCTAAAGTAAAATAATTCAGAACTGTGAAAGCAGATATCTATACAGTATAAGCTAAAGTAAAATAATTCAGAACTGTGAAAGCAGAGATCTATTCAGAATAAAACCAAAGCGATGGAAACTTTTGTTTATAATAACTATCATTGAGACGAAAAATCTGCGGCAGATGGTACGAGATGTCAATAACGGTGACATTGTCTATGATTGTTCCGAATGTTAAAGTCCACTATTCATCATCTTGACTAGCATAACCTTGAACCAGCCGATCAAAGCGTTCATTGAAACCGAAGCTTTCAGGTTGAAGTTGATCAAATCGTTCGCCTGCTAGTACACTCTAACCGAGAATAAACATCAAATACACAGAAGGAATTAATTACAGGAGTTGTAATATTAAATGCCAAAATATTATATTTGACACCTTTATGATGGCTTTTTTACTTTATTTCTGAATTGTTTTTTAAGTCTTCAGACTTTTCACAGACCAACAACTTAAACATGTCTGTAATAACATTGTATCACAAGGAGAACCAAGATGAAGTTTTAGGTTGTTACATATCCATCATCATCATGTGCCATACCGGATGGTGTAGGCGATCATGTCCCTCCACAATCTTCTATCTACAGTGCATCGTATCAGTTCTGTTGTTGACTGTTTTCCATGCCATGACTCCAAACTATGAAATATTTTTATCTCTTTGTCGTCCGCGATCTCTTTTTCCTTTTATCTTGCCAGTTGTTATCAAGTATTCCAACTTTCCTCTTCTCATGATGGGCCCGAAAATGTTGATTGTTTCTTTCTGATGTTTTTAAGAGCTCCCTTTTTGTGTTGGCCTCTTTGAGAATTTCCTCATTGGTCTTTTTAGCTGTCCAGGGAACTTTCAACATTCATCCGAGAAATCACATCTCTGTAGCCTCTAATCGTCTCTTCATTTGTTTGTCTACTGTCCTTGATTCGCTTCCATAGGTCAGAATTGGTTCTATATAGCACAGATGAACTCTCTTTCTCATTTCTATTGCCGTAGATTTATTGCATAAGATATTTTTCTTTTTCTGAAATGCTATTTTGGCCTGAGCTATTCTGCTTTTTATTTCTGTGGTGCATCTTCCAAATTAAACTCCCTAAAATTAATTTAAATATAAGTAATTAAAAACTAAACTCCCTTACCTGCCTAATAAACTCCCCTACCTACCACATAAAGTCCCCTGTCTACCACATTAACTCTCCTACATGCCAGATAAACTCCCCTGCCTGTCACATAAATTCCACGCCTTCCACATAAACTCCCCTATCTGCCACATAAACCCCCCAAACTGTCACATAATCTCCCCTACCTGCCACAGGGACAAGACGAATGCCTTTTCCCCATTACTCCAGACACTGGACAGATAAGAATATGTTTTCTCGCACTGACTCTTTGCACTATCAGCGCTGATGTCCCCTGTGACCACCTTGTAGCAGCTATTCGTATAGTCAGTCCATCCAGAATCACAACCATTGGCTTGTAGACCAGCAACCGTATCTGAAACCAACAATACAATCACATTTCAATCTTTCAAAACTAACAATTGTATCTTAAACCAACAATACAATCACATTTCAATCTTTCAAGACTAACAACCGTATTTAAAAAATAACCCATTATAATTCCATTAAAATCTGTCAAGACCAGCAATTGTATCTGAAACCAACATTATAATTCCATTAAAATCTTTCAAGACCAGCAATTGTATCTGAAACCAACATTATAATTCCATTAAAATCTTTCAAGACCAGCAATTGTATCTGAAACCAACATTATAATTCCATTTAAATCTTTTGTCAAGTGATACTCAATCTTCAACGTTCCCTTTTCTTCATTCATCATGTATCATACGTGTAGGCGATCACTTCCTTCCACAATCTTCTATTCAAAGTGCATCGTATCACTTCTGTTGTTGACACCAAGCTATCTAGTATTTTCTCTCTTTATTGTCCGCGATCTCTCTCTCTCCATGTATATTGCCAGTTGTACCTAAATATTACAATTTTCCTCTTCTCATGATGTGCCAGAAAAATGTTGATTGTTTCTTTCTGACGTTTTTTGTGAGCTCTCTTTTTGCGTTGACTTCTTTTATAATGTCTTCGTTGGTCTTTTTAGGTGTTCAAGGAACTTTCAACATTCTTCTGAGATATCTTATCTCTTTGGCCTCCAATCGACTTTTCATTTGTTTGTCTTTTGTCCATGATTCGCTTCCACATGTCAGAATTGGCTCTATACAACATCAATGAATTCTTTTTCTCACTATTATTAACTTAGACTTGTTTCACAAGACATTTTTCATTTTCCGAAATGCTACTATTCCCATTTTCAATGCGTAATTTATTGTGGACGAAGAAACTCGACATCATTAAATGGCGTTAAACTCCGAGAGAATGATGGACAATCTCGCAAACAACAATAAAATAATTGTGTTCGTTCGAAACAAAATTGCACAGAAAAATCCTTAGCGTAACTTGTATAATGAAAGAGACCTGAAGATATATTGAAGGACCTAAACATTGAGAGGTTCTGACTTATAAACACCATTCTAAAGTGGAAATTAAAAAACACTGTGGTCACGTTAAAAGACAATGTGGGCTGGAAGGAACAAAAATGAAAGGCGTGGTTTTAGGACGACGAGACAAAGGCAGACCAAGATGAAGAAGGTTTCAAGACATCAAAAAGACATTGAATTTGGCAGCAGAAGAAGTGGATTGCCTGGCTTAGCAGATATTCTTTCAGACAGGCTGTGGTGAATGTAACGTTATTGAGTTATTAGCGGGTCATCATTATTGCACTCCGAACATGTCCATATGTGCTCAGATCCCCTCCTCAACAAGTCCCGCAGTATCCAGGGACTAACGACTCCAGTTCTGTGTTGGTTGATAATTCTTTTTACACGCCAAATAAGTTTCTCGTTTCTGGCTGTGCCCATTTTAACTCCCAGCTCTTTCATCCGAAGGAGTGACATGGACTCATGGTTGTTGAAGTCCTGTGCCCTTCCCACATTTCGGAGGGCATTAATGATGTCCGCCCGATTCATTGGTTGACCAAGGCTGATCAAGTGATACTCAATCTTCAACATTCCATCTGAAAGCAACGTTCTACTAAGGACACGTAACCTTATGATGATGAAATGCAAATACTTAACTATCAGTAATGTCAAATCTTGGTAATAGTGTAAACAAATTGTACAACTTAATTCTTTTATGTATTGTTGTATTATGGTTATCAAGTACAGTAGTTGCTGACGTAAGTGATCATGTCTCTTCACAACTTTTATTTTCTACAATTGTAGATCAACACACTTGTTGATTACTCTACAAGGCAAATGGAAATAAAGGAGAAGAAAATAGTAGTAGTATTAGAGGCAGGACAACAGCAAGTAACAGGAGCAACATCAGGGACATTCTTCAACGATGTTGCATGACAATGTTTAACATTGCAAGAAGAACATGAACTTAAACGTTTAATCTTCCTTTATCTCTTGAATGAGTATGAAAGACAGGAGGGAAAAAAGAGAAGATTAAAAGAAGTAGAAGAAGACAACACTGTCTTATGTAAAATGCTCACAATTGGATTATCTGCAGTTAAATTCTACTAGCTTTTACACAGTTAAAATTTATCAGCTTTACACAGTGAAACTTTATCAGCCTTAATCAATCAAACTTTACCAGTCTTACACAGTTAAACTTTATCAGCCTTACACAGTTAGCCTTTACTAACCTTGCACGGTAAATTTAAGCCGCTTTACAGAGTTAAAATGTATCAGCCTTACACAGTTACACTTTACAAGCCTTACACAGTTAAACTTTATCAGCTTTACACAGTTAAACATTACCAGCCTTACACAGTTAAACTTTACCAGCCTTACACAGTTAAACTTTATCAGCCTTACACAGTTACACTTTACAAGCCTTACACTTTACCAGCTTTACACAGTTAAACATTATCAGCCTTACACAGTTAAACTTTACCAGCCTTACACAGTTAAACTTTATCAGCCTTACACGGTTAAACTTTACCAACACGCTCGCGGGGCTGCCTTGGCCCTGACCACGATGAGGGGAGTCAGTGTCTTGGAAAGATGTGGTCACTAACACCATATTACCCACAAGTCTAGCAGGGGAAGGTAACCTTTACTTACATTTACCTGCCAAGCGAGTCGTATGAGGCGACCACAGCCAACTTTAGATTTACTGACTCGCAGGCAGAAAATAAAATCGGAAAACCACCAACTAGCGTGACGTTTTCAAAAATATACGATATAGACTGCTGCCGTTACTCTCATTCACCCCTGCTTTCAAAGCTGAAAACGTCACGCTAGTTGGTCGTTTCCCGGAAATGTATTCTCAGGCAGCAGGCCTGGAAGCAGCAAAGAAAGATTTGGGGACAAGTTTTACGCTGGTCATACGATGTTGGTATATCTGATCTCAAGCCGTCTTTAGTGCTTTCACAAGTGTGCGGCGACCTTGTTCCATACTTGAGAACATGCTGAGGAGGGTGTCTGAGCACTATGGAGTTGTCCGTTGTGCATTGATGATGATCTTTCTACTAAATTAAGGGGGTTGGGTAGTTTAGAGGTACGACGTCCGCCTTAGGGCAGGGAGGACCTGGGTTCAAAGCCCACCAGAAACGGTGGTTATTTTTCAAAAATAGGAAAAAATTAATCCGTGGTTTCTTTATGCCGTTACCCTCCCCTGATCTTTTCGGTAGTGAGATCCGATGTCTAGCCCTCTTGGAACACGTTATTGAAGGTTTGGTCTAGCCCTCTTGGTACACGTTATTGAAGGCTTGGTCTAGCCCTCTTGGTACACCTTATTGAAGGCTTGGTCTAGCCCTCTTGGTACACGTTATTGAAGGCTTGGTCTAGCCCTCTTGGTACACGTTATTGAAAGCTTGGTCTAGCCCTCTTGGTACACGTTATTGAAGGCTTGGTCTAGCCCTCTTGGTACACGTTATTGAAGGCTTGGTCTAGCCCTCTTGGTACACGTTATTGAAGGCTTGGTCTAGCCCTCTTGGTACATGTTATTGAAGGCTTGGTCTAGCCCTCTTGGTACACGTTATTGAAAGCTTGGTCTAGCCCTCTTGGTACACGTTATTGAAAGCTTGGTCTAGCCCTCTTGGTACACGTTATTGAAGGCTTGGTAGTTAAAATGGTAAAGAGTAGTAGAAGTCATAAATATGGCCGCTGTCCGGTCAAAATTGTCAGCAGAAACCAACTGACACGTTAATCCCAGGCCGTGCTACAGAGTTCGTGCGCTTGTGAGGATTCTCCTCGGATTTTGTCGAGATTCTCGAAGGGGATATCGGAGCACCTATGGGTTCGTCAGGCTTTCAGTAATGATGATCCTAACAACAAAATAACCGACTTAAACTGAACTTAAATAAACTAAACTAACAACTTTACCAACCATTCACAGTTAAAGTTAACTATACCAACCACTCACAGTTATAGTTAACTATACCAACCATTCTGTTATAGTTAACTATACCAACCATTCAGTTACAGTTATTTATACCAACCATTCAGTTATAGTTATTTATACCAACCATTCGGTTATAGTTATTTATACCAACCATTCAGTTATAGTTATTTATACTAACCATTCACTGTTCAGTTAACTATACCAACCATTCTGTTATAGTTAACTATACCAACCATTCTGTTATAGTTATTTATACCAACCATTCAGTTATAGTTATTTATACTAATCATTCACTGTTCAGTTAACTATACCAACCATTCACTGTTCAGTTAACTATACCCACCATTCTGTTATAGTTAACCATATCAACCATTCAAAGTTAAAGCTAACTATACCAACTATTCACAGTTTATAGTTAGTCATACCAACCATACCGTTATAGTTAACTATACCAACCATTAACAGTTATAATTAACTATACCAACAATTCAAAGTTAAAGTTAACCATACCAACCACTCACAGTTATAGTTAACCATACCAACCACACACAGTTATAGTTAACTATACCAACCACTCACAGTTATAGTTAACTATACCAACCACTCACAGTTATAGTTAACTATACCAACCCTTAAGAAAGACCATCAGGAAAGCACAAATCACAGCAAATGTCCAGAAAACAGTACGCGACATTGCGCCCCGGCACTTCTTGAATGTTATGACTAACGCGATCAGTGGTACAAGGCCTTGTGTTTCTCTGTATAGTCAACGCATGCTGCGGAGATAAGCACAAAAAGAATATTACATGAAAATGTCTCCATCTTCTGATAACGTGGAGTCTTTGATATAGAAACTACTAAGGCCTTAAATATTGGGGAAAACCAAACAGTTCAGCGATATTCAAAATAATTGATAACTTATAATCGATCCAGCACTAAAGAAATGAGATAACAAAATGCTGAGATGAATTAAATTGGCTAAAAACAATCAAGGAAGATGTGTAGCGAAACAATTAAATTAAGCGAAACAACTAAATTAAGCGAAACATTTAAATTAGGCAAAACAATTAAATTAAGCGAAACAATTAAATTAAGCGAAACATTTAAATTAGGCAAAACAATTAAATTAAGCAAAACATTTAAATTAAGCGAGACAATTAAATTAAGCAAAACAATTGATTAACAATTTATTTTTTATTCAATTAACACAAGTTCGATAAAAACGCAAGAGATGTCACTGTTTTGTTATGTTAAATTGAAGGCAAAATGAACAATAAAGCAAATTAAATTCTTCCCCACTGTTGATTATTTATTTCAGAATAATTAGTACTTACTCTTCGTTGCTGTTATTAGAAAAGGGGGACAAAAACACCATGTGGAAACACATCCAAATGTTCTGGTAGTTAACGACGTTGGAAAACCAGCAATGGTAAATGTACTTATATTCGCTCAACCGTATAGATCTGCGAGTTGGAACATTTCCTGACAATTGACGAACATTGAACGGGTGAAGTTGAAGGAAACACGGAAGGTATATTAAGTATTTATGCTCGTGAACTGCCACGACATGCACTTCCGGTGGCTCTCGAAAGCTCTCGATTCGTGCTCGTGCAGGCTGAATGTGACAATAAATCTGACCGATCTTACCAACCAATGCTTCTGCTGAGGTCCAGTCAGCTTTCGGAATAGAAACTATTTTTTTTAAATTAAAAAAGCCGTCTTTTTAAACATAGCGTATTACAATGTTTAAAAACATATTGGAGCACACAATTAACCTGTATCATATCACATCATATCAAATCATATCATATCATATCCATATCATAATATATCATAATATAATATAATAATATAATATAATATAATATAATATAATATAATATAATATAATATAATATAATATAATATAATATAATATAATATAATATAATATAATATAATATAATATAATATAATATAACATAACATAACATAACATAACATAACATAACATAACATAACATAACATAACATAACATAACATAACATAACATAACATAACATAACATAACATAATATAATATAATATAATATAATATATTATATACTATAATATAATGTAATGTAATGTAATGTAATGTAATGTAATAATACAATACAATACAATATCAAATCATATATTATATTATATTATATTATATTATATTATATTATATTATATATATTATATTATATTATATTATATTATATTATATTATATTATATTATATTATATTATATATATTATATTATATTATATAATTATATTATATTATATTATATTATATTATATTATATTATATTATATTATATTATATTATATTATATTATATTATATTATATTATATTATATTATAATATATTATATATTATATTATATTATATTATATTATATTATATTATATTATATTATATTATATTATATTATATTATATTATATTATATTATATTATATTATATTATATTATATTATATTATATTATATTATATTATATTATATTATATATATTATATTATATTATATTATATTATATTATATTATATTATATTATATTATATTATATTATATTATATTATATTTATATATTATATTATATTATATTATATTATATTATATTATATTATATATCTCATAATTACCAATAGTCTTGCAGCTCATGTTGCTTTCTTGCATATCACAAGATGGAGCAAAGAAGAAAACTGAACTGAAAACTAAGAAAGGGATCACAGGAGAGAAAAACAAGGAAAGAGAATAAAAAGAAAGATGACAATAAAAATCAGATAAAAAGAGAGCGAGAGTGTTGTTTGCAAAGAAGAATTAGGATTAGATTAAACGAGTATAAGTGAAGGAGAGAAAACGCGAGAGAGATAGATAGATAGATAGATAGATAGATAGATAGATAGATAGATAGATAGATAGATAGATAGATAGATAGATAGATAGATAGATAGATAGATAGATAGATAGATAGATAGATAGATAGATAGATAGATAGATAGATAGATAGATAGATAGAGAGAGAGAGAGAGAGAGAGAGAGAGAGAGTAGCGATGTCTTAAGAGAACAAAAGTAACAAAAATGTACGTGTAGGAGAAAAAATAAGAAAACGGATAAGAAGAAAAAAAAAGGTCGAAATTACAGAGAATGAAGAAACAGTGAAGAATGAGATGGGAGAAGATATAATTGGTGAAAGAGAAACAGAATGAGAGGTGAATAGATTAATTAAGAAGGGAGAGAAAGAAGAATATATAACTACAAATGGAGAGAAGCATGGAACGAGTGAGTATGAGAGAAAAAGAGAATGAGAGAAAAAGAGAATGAGAGAAAAAGAGAATGAGAGATAGATAGAGAGAGAGAGAGAGAGAGAGAGAGAGAGAGAGTCAAATTTGTAAACCTCAAAAATAGCAGTAAAACATTCGAACATTCTATCTCAGAGTATTCTGATACCTACCGCTTCTATTTTCAAGATCATGGCAAGAACACTTTGATCTACGTGCTTGGACTCTGTGATCTACAAGAATTCAATCGCAGATCAGATGTCGATCAGTGACTTCCTGACATGCAATTATGTAGAGTGCAGGCCATCAAACACAGACCGATCAAGTTGAGACCATTCCATTGATTGTACAATTCTTGAAACACTTTGTTCTATAACGATCAATTCACTGATGTTATTGGTCATTCATAACCGAGTCGCTGATACTTAAAATGTTGTCCTTACTGTGTCATCCTTCCGTGTTTTTGTGTCAAGATGTCCAAAAAAATATTACTTTTGCAAAGTACACACGTTTTAATTGAATATTATTATTTACTACGGTGTCGTAAAAACGTGATTTACAGATAGGTATTGTAATCTAGGGTTTACGAGACTTGAGTACTGATGAGCACTGACCAAATGTAAGAACGTAATGAATCTATTTTGTTGACACTTAATTTAAAAAAAGCCCACACAAATTTTTTTTATATTTCCCTGGTAGTCTATTTTTACGATTTGTATTCCGTTTTTTTTAATTGCACTGGGGTTCTTCATGAAGCTGGAAATAATGGCCACATGCGCAGTGTAGTCGCAACGAGGTGTCCGTGTTAGAGTTTTTATTTCAAAACCGGTGGAAAAAAAATAAGCGTGTTGACCTGTGCAACGAATTATAGTCAACAAGAAGATATTTTCACTTCACAGGCGTGTTGTCATGTTTGTAATTCATACCGGTGTAGATGTATAGCTACAGTAGACGTATGAAATATCCATTCTATCTTAACTAATATGCGTACACCATAGACAATAAATTAGAAAACAGTAAGAACACTTAAAATCTAAGAAAAGGGTGAGGAGAAAGGGTGGGGGGCTGGATGGTCAAGAGGTAAGACGCCAGCCTCTAGACAAGAAGGTCCAGAGTTTGATTCCTAGCACGGGCGGTGGAAAACTTTAAATTAAAAAAAATTCCAATCCGTGTCTCTACCCTCCCACCTCTGGTCTTTCGTTAATGAGAACCGATGTCTAACCCTGTTGGGAAAAGGTGAAAAGCATGTGGTCCCTGTGCACTTTGCGCACATCAAATAACCAGAAAACTCGAAAACAGTAGGCCAAAATCGGCCTCTGCCCGGGCAAAATTAATAGGAGAAATATGCCCCAGAAAAGTTAAAACTTTCGGAGATAAAATTACGAGAGTGCCTCTAAAAGTAGAGAATATCTGCCTGTATGGCGGGGATACCTAAGCACATTTCTGCCGGTATGAAACATGGGAATAAAGTTATATTCACGCAAAATTCAGCCCCTCATGATTTTGCCAGAGATTTAAAGCTCGCAAACGCAAACAAATAAGTAAATAAGGAAGAAGTGCGGTTTTACAGAATAATGTTGGGATTCACATGAGCAGATAATGAAATTAATTATGATGTATTTATAGATCTTAAAGGTGGGGGAAGGTGGGGTGGTTTAAAGGAAAGACGTCGGTCTCAGGACTAGAAGGATGACTTCGGATTCTGCCACTTCTTCTTCTTCTTCTTCCTCTTCTACTTCTTTCTTCCTTCCTTTCAGTTCTCTGTGAAGCATAGATCTTCAATAAACACTTTCCAAGCCGTTCTGTTTCTTGCCATTCTTTTAAAATATTTCAATGTCTTCTCCATCATCTTCATGTCTGCTTTCACCTGTCTTCCCCGATAATATTTTGGTCTTCTTCTTTGTCTTTTTCCTTGGGGATTCCAAAAAAGGGCTTGTTGTGTAAACCTCTACTTGGCTTACGCAGTGTTTGTCCTACCCAGCGCCATCGTCTTTGCTGTATCTCTTTATCCACTGGTATTTGACTGGAACTTTTCCATAATTCTATGTTATAGACCGTTTCATAACTCGTGCCCAACTTTTAAAATCGATATCATTTTAACCACTTTTTGTAAGTTGTTCAAAATTGACATGTAAAGTTATAATGATTAGAACCCAACAGGGAATTAATTTCAAAAAAAAAAACATTTGGTTATTATTGTTGCTTATTTGATTTATATAAATTTATAACGACCCATTGATGTAGTCAAAACTTAATGTTTACAGTATTTTAAGTTAAAAATAGCGAGTGAAAATCCATACATGGTCAAATTGACGTGTTTGCACGCTTTCAACGTGGGTTTTCTGACACAATTAGACACTTGTAAAAAACGCGAGACATTGTGTGTTCCATTTCCGTTCATTCAGCGGCGCAGACGTGGAACGATAACATTTATCATGAGTCTTAAAATGAAATTCTGCAGTTTACAAAACATCGCAATAAAAATGTATGACTATTTTTGCAAAGAGGCTAAACGAGGAAGATTATTTCATTCTTTAGAAAACCCTGAGAATAGGACACGACACATTTTGGATTTATCTAAACGGTCCTTTAATCGCTGGATTCAAGCACGTGACCGTCAATGTTCAAAATATACAAAATCACAAGGAAGAACAAAAATGTTGGATAATTTCGACAGTGAACTTATTAGAAGTGAAATTCACAAAATGTTGGGTATGAATGAAACTGTTACAATAAAAAAATTAAAAGTATCGCTGAAAAAGAACAACAGTATTGAAATATCAAAGTCTACATTATGGAGGAATGTGAGAGCTGCAGGCTTTACATTCAGAAAGTATTCCAATGGACGAAACATCATCTGTGAGAAGCCACATATAGTAGTCATGAGAAGCAAGTACTTACGTGAAGTAAAAGAGGTGCGCAAGCAAGGTTATGATATTGTGTACTTGGATGAAACATGGATCAATGCTCACTACACTAACCAAAGGGAATGGCAGTCATCAGATGGAAAGATTAAGATATTAATACCTAGCAGCAAAGGACAGCGCTTGATAATTGCGCATGCAGGTAGTCGATAACATGGACTAATACAGAATGCAGAGCTCATTTTTCTTTCAAAATTCATAGACAATCGGGATTATCACTCTGAGATGAATGGTCACATATTTAGACATTATTCTTCACTTCTTCTTTCCTTCCTCATCTGCCTTTCAGCGTCGAGGGGACATATAATTTGCGGTCTTTTGCTCTTCTGTTCGCCTCTGCTGCTGTTATGTTTCCTAGTGCTTCTAATATTCCATCGATCCATCTTTTTCGTGGTCGACCCTTGGGTCTGTTGTTCTCACAACGTTTGTTGAAGGCTCGTTGTGTTGTGTTTTGTTCTTTCTGCCTTATCACGTGGCCGAACCATTTTATCTGTTGTTTCCTTATATATTCTATGGCTGGGGCTATTCCTAGCTTTTTTCTCAGTTCTTCATTTCTGATCTTATCTCTCAGACTGTTTCCTGTCATTCGTCTAACACATTTCATCTCTGTAGAGGTTATTTTTCTTATTGTTCTTGCATCTAGAGTCCAGGTCTGGCATTGGTAGCACAACGTTGGGATGAAGATTATATTGTATAGTGCTCGTTTTACCTCCAGAGTTATTTCCTTGTTGGACAATAGTGGTGATAACTGTCCGATGATTTGACAAGCTTTGTTGCATCTTGATTCTATCTCTGCTG
>JAVIAB010000160.1:14186806-14266806 GCA_032433765.1 Megaustenia siamemsis | reverse complement strand
ATACCCACATAAACATACATACATACATACATACATACATACACACATGCATACATACATAAACACATTCATACACACACATACATACATACACACATACATACATGCACACATACATACATACTTTTACTTTTCTATTTGGTTATTATTGGTTATTGGTTATGGAAGGCCTCGGTATCACTGCAAACGAATCAAAATCCATAATTGCTCAACCGCCCGTGCCAGTGGAATCATCCGAATTACTAACTCATCTCCCAAACAAAGAAAGGTAACCGTAGTCCCCATCGTAGCAGTCTCAGCACACGCCAAAAGACATAAGGCGAAACCGCGCAGAAAGTGAACACAGTCAACTGTTCCCTGTCATACGATATCATCCTTCATCGTAAACAATTAAGACATCGAAACATGATCAAAACGGATGAGACACACAGCTCACAGTGTGCATAGAGCACGTAACTCAGTAGCTCCTGCAACAAAATGTACATTTCTAAAAATCGGCCAACACGCTGTGATAACAGATAGCGTGATGTTCAAAGTCAACATTGTTTACACCATGGAACGGACGCGGACAAGCTTCCATCTTGGTGCGTCCCATGACATCATATGACGTATTGGAATGAATAACTATCTATGTATACAGTTAGCACCAGAAAGAATAACGATACCTCTATAAGCCTTGATTCTAGTTCCCTGCAGTCATCATATTGCTCTTTATCATTTGTTGGTTTCATGAGATAATTGATGATTATTGAAAAAAACCTTTGATAATTGATCGATCCTAGCTCATAACTATTGCCTTAGACTGAAGATAATTTTGAAATAATTTGTCTGTTTTCTGTTTAACAACGGACAGAAAGAAGATGGAAGAAAACGAACATCCACAGGAAACCTCCATTATAGTGACTCCTTTTAGTTATGCTTCTTTCCTTCCGCATTTGCCTTTCAGAGTCGAGTGGAGAAATAGTCTGTGGTCTTTTGCTCTTCTTTTTGCCTTTTCTGGTTCTATGTTTCCTAGTGTTTCTAATATTCCATCAATCCATCATTTTCTTGTCTGCCCTTGGGTCTGGTGTTCTCACAATTTATGTTTTAGGCTTGTTGTGTTGGCGTTTTGATCTTTCTCTCTTATTACGAGGCCAATCAATTTATCTGTTGTTTCTTTATGTATTCAGTTGCTGAAAATACACTTAGCAGACCAAAATGAGGAACAATCATATAAAAACTCAAATTTTGAAAATATTTTATTTAAAATTAATTTATTATCTGTGTGTTTCCCACCTAACCATTCTATCACAATCTGTTATTTTGCTGCCATGTATTTTGTGTGTTTCTATTTTAAATCCTCCTTTCTACGCGCAATTTTTGATCACAGCTCCCAAGCTTTAATTTCGTTTGTAATTTCGTGTCTGATATATACATCAAGATTATTACTCCAATTCTGAAATAAAAACTGAGCAAAAATAATAGACACATTTTTTATATAGTTTTATACAATCTGTAAAGGATTTAATTTTGTGGAACCGGTCATATGATAATAAATGTTGAAATCACATTTATTTTTTATTTTGTTTTTGCTTTGTTTCTGGTGCTGCATTGAAAATTAAATAATCTTGATTTTATCAATGTGAAACGTGATATTCTATTACACTCTTAGATATGCATTACATTTTTAACGCTGTTTTAATATGTCAAAGTTATGTATGTGAATTTATAATTAAGAAGTGAGAACATTGATATCAGCTTGTATTAATTAAACATTTTTCTGGTTTGGTTATGTTCAAATACGCTACAAGCTCTGCTTGTAATACTGTAATTACATAGATTACACCCCACTGCTATTTTTTTGAAAATGATAAGGCAGACAAGGTTTGAAAAGGAAGGTGGTAAATGAAACCAGCCAGATACAATGTAAAACTAATAGGAAGTCAAAGAAATGTTTTATAACACTTATATGAACAAATAGAATACACATCACCAGTGTTACGATACAAATTATGCCTGTTAGGAAACTTGGTAAAAAAGCAGATTTTTCGGATCAACAAGGCTCCGGGGTTCGCTCAAAGTAATCGGTACGAGGAATTTTTCTGGAAATCAAAGGCGACGTGGCATGGTAGCAATCACATCGCCTAAAGAAATGTCGTTGGTCATGGGAAAATAAAGTCACTAACGTTATATTCCCCACACGACTAGCAAGGCGGTTTCTTTACTTTTACATTGATACTTTCATACCATGTTTCAATTCGTTAGACAAGAACAAGTAACAATTCCAAGACTCCAAAGAGGCTTTCACGCGTTGAGATATCGTCATTTCACAAGCTTAACTGTAGGGACATCTGATGTAACAATGTGACATAATCGTAAATGACAATTGGAGATCTGATGAAATACTGTTATATAGTCAAAGATGACAATTGGAGATCTGATGAAATACTGTTATATAGTCAAAGATGACAATTGGAGATCTGATGAAATACTGTGACATAATCGTAAATGACATCTAGAGATCTGATGAAATATGGTGACATAATAAAAAATGACAGATGGACATCTGATGAATTATTGTGACAAAATAAAAAATGAAGGTTGGACATCTGATGAAATATTGGGACATAATCAAAAATGACTGTTGGACATCTGATGAAATATTGGGACATAATCAAAAATGACTGTTAAACATCTGATGAAATATTGGGACATAATCAAAAATGACTGTTGGACATCTGATGAAATATTGGGACATAATCAAAAATGACTGTTGGACATCTGATGAAATATTGGGACATAATCAAAAATGAATGTTGGACATCTGATGGATCTGACTGTGACATAATCAATAATGACTATCGAATATCTGATGAAATCATGTGAAACAATCAGAAATGATTGTCAAAAATTTGTTACCGCATTACCAAAGTATTATGAACATAGAAGGCTATTATGGACATCGTTACTCCGCTCGTACCTGGATAAGCTGTATGGAGATGTCCCCAACCCCTTGAACTAGCGAATGCTTTCTTTGAAATTGTGACGACTGACGACATCACAGCAATCATCATCACCTGACGGTAAAATAACAAGACAAGTAGTCTCTGTCCCAGCTTTATCATCGCCTTTAGTGACGTCACATCTCGTTGGCTCCCTATCACGGACTACTTAAAGGTTTACTTCCAAGGACTTCAGCTTGATTCATACGTTTAAGGTTTGTCCTTTGGAAGTCTCAGTTCTCGTGATTGTTTCTGTGTCTCTTTTGGGAACATACTAATTATGTAACAAGGGAGAGAGAGAGAGAGTAAGAGAGAGAGAGTGAGAGAGAGTGAGAGAGAGAGTAAGAAAGAAAGAGAGAGTAAGAGAGAGAGAGTAAGAGAGAGAGTGAGAGAGAGAGTAAGAAAGAGAGAGAGTAAGAGAGAGGGTAAGAGAGAGAGTAAGTGAGAGAGTGAGAGAGAGTAAGAAAGAGAGAGAGAGTAAGAGAGTAAGAAAGAGAGAGAGAGTAAGAAAGAGAGAGAGTAAGAGAGAGAGTAAGAGAGAGAGATAGTGAGAGCGAGAGAGTAAGAAAGAGAGAGAGAGTAAGAGAGTAAGAAAGAGAGAGAGAGAGAGAGTAAGAAAGAGAGAGTAAGAAAGAGAGAGAGAGAGAGTAAGAAAGAGAGAGAGAGTAAGAGAGAGAGTAAGAGAGAGAGAGTGAGAGAGAGAGTAAGAGAGATTGAGAGAGAGTGAGTGAGAGAGTGAGTGAGTGAGAGAGAGAGTAAGAGAGAGAGTGAGAGAGATTGAGAGAGAGTGAGAGAGAGAGAGTGAGTGAGTGAGAGAGAGAGTGAGAAAGAGAGAGTGAGAGAGAGAGTGACAGGGAAAGAGAGAGTGAGAGAGAGTGATAGGGAAAGAGAGTGTGAGAAGAGAGAGTGAGAGAGAGAGTGAGTGAGAGAGAATGAGAGAAAGAGTGAGAGAGAGAGTGAGAGAGAGAGTGAGAGAGAGTGATAGGGAAAGAGAGTCAGAGGGAAGAGAGAGTGAAAGAGAGTGAGAGGGAATGATAGAGAGAGTGAGTGAGAGAGAGTGAGAATGTGAGAGAGAGTAAGAGAGAGTGAGAGAAAGAGTGATAGAGAGTGATAGGGAAAAAGAGTGAGAGGAAAGAAGAGTGAGAGAGAAAGTGAGAGAGAGTGAGCGAGAGAGAGTGAGAGAAAGAGTGAGAGAGATAGTGAGAGAGTGGGAGAGAGTGAGATAGAGTGAGAGAGAGAGAGTAAGAGAGAGAGTGAAAGAGATTTAAAAAGATAGTGAGAGAGAGTGAGAGAGTGAGAGAAAGAGAGAGATAATACAAAATGTAAAAATGATCTTTTGATCTCGCCATATTTAAGGGTAGCTAGGGACAATTAATTTCCAATATTAGTACGAAACAATCATTACTGTTTGGCCATGTGATGAGAAGAGAACAGCTGGAATATATTGTGACAACTGGGAAAATTGAGGGACGAAGAGATAGAGGGAAGCGAAGAGAAAAGATACCAGACAGCTTAAGAGAATGGCTTGGAAGAAGGTCAACAACAGAAATGATAAATAATTGTCGTGATTGAAAGTTGTGGAGAGACATGATCACCTACACCAGTAGGCTTGGTACTTGATGATAAGATAAGGTAAAGTACGAGACTTGAACCGGCGTCTTAGCACGCGAGTTTCCACCCATATGTGCTCGGCCGCATATTCAGAAATGTTCGGAGATTTCTGGATAGTGTCGCTTCAAGCATCGAAACTCACGATGCGAGACAACATTCCTCACCTTCCCAGGGTAATACCCTGGTACCCATTTCTGCCAACGGCTGGGTCGACCGTGGGGGTATGTTTTTTTTTCTTTCCCAATCATAAGTACAATTCGTACTGCTCCCAGCGGGAATCGAACACGGGTTGTCCGAACGTCGGTAGTCCAGTCGGGTGGTTTTCCCAACTAGGCTACTGAGGCCCGCGAATGATGATGATAAGGGACAATGAGAGGAGAGAAAGAGAGACAGAGAAGTAAATGGGAAGTAAATAACAAGTTTATATAAGAACAATTTCATGAAATGCTGAGTTAATATCTTTTCAGTTTGTATGAAATGTTAGACAAAGTTAGCATCTAGGCTGACTGTTAATCTTTTTGTATTATTTGGTGGTGTCTTCTGTCTGATTCATCATCATGTGCCATACCGGTTGGCGTAGGTGATCATGTCCTTCCACAATCTCCTATCTACAGTGCATTGAATCAATTCTGTTGTTGACTGATTTACATGCCATGATACCAAGCTATCCAGTATTTTCTCTCTTTCTCGTCCGCGATCCCTCTTTCCTTCTATTTTGCCAGTTGTAACCACGTATTCCAACTTTCCTCTTCCATAATGTGTCCGAAAAATGTTGATTGTTTCTTTCTGATATTTTTAGTAGCTCCCTTTTAGTGTTGGCTTCCTTGAGAATTTCCTCAGTTTAGCTGTCCAGGGAGCTTTCAACATTCTTCTGAGAAATCCCATCTCTGTGGCTTCTAATCATCTTTTCATTTGTTTGTCTACTGTCCATGATTCGCTTCCACAAGTCAGAATTGGTTCTATATAGCACCGATGAACTCTGCCCGATTATCTTTTATAAATAAGTATAGGATAAGACGAGCTCGGTTATAAAGAGATCAACTAATATTTACTAACTGACCGTCTTGTCCTTATTCTTCTACTTTCCTTAGATTCTGGCAGCAGCAACAACAAAGTCAGAGTCTGTCATTGAGGGACCACAGAATTGTTCACATTTCTCAGAAGTAACGACCAACCACAGCTATCTATAGATTTACAAAGGCTTACTGGCTGACAGGAAATTCCCGGAAAACCTCCAACAAGCGTGACGTTTTCAACTTTGGGGGCAGTGGTTTTATCTAATTCTTGGCGAGACGCGATCCGTTCAACCTCAGACTCAGTCTTTCAGGTTATATTAGACCGCAATTGTCACTCATAAATGAAAGTGAAATTTACTTGTCAGCTATTCTATTAACAAAACTTTCTAGAATAACGCAGCCGTCTATAGATTAAATGGTTCAATACGTCACACTTCTTTTTTTTCAGGGTTTCACTTTCTACGGCCAGGCCTATCTGAAGTAGAATGTGACAGTGGTCATCTCACCAGCGCATTTTGATTTTCTAGATATAAAAACTATGAGTGCATGCAGTACTGTAAGTGGTCTAATTAATGAAACTTTTTTCAGTTTTGACTTCGTTAATCTCAGATCTCAAATTAGATCCTCATGTAGTTCACGGAAACCTCACTTTGTTTCTCCCTACAAATCCCACGATAATTCCAAATGTTACATCTGGCTTTCTCTCTCTCTCTCACTCTCTCTCTCTCCGATCAAGACTCAATCAGACTAGGATTCCAGACTCTCTCATGAAGTCAGCTGTCTGTTTAAGCGAATCGATCGCCCCATATAGTTTTTCTTCCAGGTCGGTGGGCGTTGACCTCATTGCTCTTCTCAGGTCTGTGTACTGGGGGGGGGGGGGGGTGGGGGGGGCTATCCTGTAGAACATGTTTTGTAGTCATATTGTCCAGTGTACAGTGGCATAGGCTGGTTGTACCTATTTTGAATTTGGTGAACATGTGATTTCACATTCTATTGTGGCCAGTGCGTAGGCGAAGTATGATGACTTGATTCCTCCTTGATAGTTGGTGGCATCCGTCACTCTCGTTATGCTTTGGGTGTTCTTGTTTCCATTTTTCATGGAACTGACCCTAGAGGATGGATTTGGCTTCATTATAACTGAGTAGATTGTTCTCTTATAGTAATCTCCCTCCCTCTTTAGCTAATTTGTCTGCGCGTTCGTTCCCGTGTATGTTACAGTGTGATGGTATCCACTGAATGACTACTCACTGGAAGTTATTGCATAGTTGGTCCAGGGTTGTTCTCAAGTCATCTAGTTCATTGTTCTTGGGGCTTTTAGAGCTGATAATACTGACAGTGCATCAGCCAGAATCATCAATTTATTGTGCATGTTATTTTTGTGTTGAGTAGCCAGTGTTGCAACATCTCTGATGGCCTCAGTTTCTACTTTAAAGTTGTTTGAGAATTTTCCAGTAGCTATTGACTTAGTGATCTCGTCCTGATTATTCAGCGTCAAGAACACACCTCCCCCTCCATTACTGGTGGCATTTGTAGCAGAGCCATCTGTGTATATGTGGGACCAAGAGTCCTGTGGGTAGGTATCGTGTATGTGTTTTTCTGCTACGTGTTTTCTTTCTGTGTCTGATTGGGTGCCTTTTTTCATGATTCCTGTTATATTTTCCTTAAGTTCTGGTATTTTATGCTTTCCATGAGGAGACGTATCAGATGGGCCCAAGGGTTTCGAAATTGTTTGGGAAAGTACTGGGTCTCCAGTAGTTAGTTCATTGGAAATTGCAGCGAATTTGCTCCTCTTTGGTCGTACAATTCCGGAACCAGTTATTCTTTGGTGCATGGGGTGGCGAAGGAGCCTTCTATATTTCTCCGCTTGTTGCAATACTTTAGTGGCCCGCTGTCATGTAAGGGTCGTAAACCTGTTACTGTTTCTAGAGTCTTAATTGGTACAGATTTCATAGCACCAGTGATGATACGGGCAGCTTGGTTCTGTGTTCTGTTAATTTTGCTAAGCTGTGATTTGGAAGTCATAGCCCATGCTGTGACTTCATACTCTAGAATTGGTCTGACTCTTCCTACGTATAGTCTTTTCAAAATATTGCTGTCTGTTCCCCAGTCCGTTCCTGCCATCATCTGTCTATCTGATTTTTTCCAAGTCATTCTGCGATTCATGGTGACGCCAAGATATGTTGGGTTTTGGTCAATAGGAAGTGTATGGTCTTTTATCTTCAAGTTTGCAGAGAGTGTGTTTCTTAATAGGCTGAAAATTGTATATGTAATTTTTTTTTCGTTGATTGGTAAGAACCAGGTGTTCGTTCATTTTTCAAGTTCACATAGGGTATCTTGCATCCTGGGTCCAGCCACCGAAATACTTTCCTCGCGAGCCCATAACACCAGATCATCTGCGTATATTGCTGAGTGTATTCTGGGTGGAATGTCCATTACGATGTCATTTATGAAAATTAAAAAGAGTGTTGGGGACAAACTCCGCCTTGTGGGACACCTTGTTCGATAGAGACCTTCTTACTTAGTTGACCTTGTACTTGTACTCTGGCCGTTCTATCCTGAAGGTATTGAGAGACCCAATTGAATAAACGACCCTGGATGCCAAGTCTAAAAAGTTTGTTCTTGAAACCCTCTCGCCAAACCCTATCAACAGCCTTCTCCATGTCGACCCACACTGCCAGTGTGTGTTTCTTTTCTTGTAGAGCATCCACTATTTCCTGTGCAATGTAGGTGACCAGGTCTTCAGTTGAACTCTGCTGACGGAAGCCACTTTGTTGTGGTACGATTTGTTGTTTTGTCTCCAAATGCCACATAAGTCTTCTGTTAACCAGCCTTTCCATGAGTTTACTTAGGCAGCTCAGTAGGCTAATTGGTCTATAGCTACTTGGGTCTAGTGGTTCTTTTCCACGCTTGGGGATGGGCACCATAATAGCTTCTTTCCAGATTGCCGGCACATAACCTCTCTTCCAGCTAGCATTTATTATCCTTAGAAGCTGGCTCTTGGCTTTCTGTCCAGATTTAGGAGCATTTCGTTGGAGATTCCATCTTTACCAGGGGAACTTTTGAGCTTCATTCCTTTGAGGGCAGCATCTAATTCAGTTGAGGTAAAGATGGTCGTCTGATACTCTTCTGGTGCTAAAGGCATGTGTTTTGCATCTTGGTTTTCCCGTCTTGCAGCTTTCTGTTTGTCTATTGGAATGTTTATTCTACTAATGTTTTTGTAAGTCTCTATCAGCAGATTTGCTGCCCTTTTGCCTGTGAGGATGTTCTGATTGTGTGCTAATGATATTGGAGGTCGGCAGTTGTTTTCGTCGCTCAGGGCTTTCGCAAGTTTCCATAGTTTATGACCATTTTTGTCTAGATTAAGGCTCTCCGTTTTGTCTAGCCAGCTCTGTCTTGCTGATATCATGACCTCACGTCTGTATTTGGCCGAGGCTGCTTTGTAGGCAATGTTGCTCTCTGTGCTGTTTGATGTTTCAGCTAGTTCTCTGGCAGAGTCCAGTTCCTCTTCTAGTCTTTGTATTTCCTTGCTCCAGTATGGCTTGTAGTTTCTTCTTGCTCCTCTAGGAATGAATTCTTTAGCAGCTCGCAGGATTCCATTTGTTAACCGCTCTATCATATTATTGACCTTCTTTTCGTGGGTGTTGATAGGCGCAGTGTATGCATCAGTGAGCATTGCAAACTTTGCCCAATCTGCTCTCTTATAGTTCCAGCGGGGAAGAGGTATTTGCAACTCCTGTTTGTGAGCAAGAGCCACTGAAAGTTTGACTGGTATATGGTCACTATCTCCAAGTTGGTTCAACACTTTTCTGGTTATTTTGATAGATATGTCTCCAGTTGCAAATGCTAGGTCGGGAGTGGAAGTTGTTTTCCATCTTCTTGAGTAGACGGTTGGGGGGTCCTCCCTAGAGTTTATGAGGAATAGGTTGTTGTCTATTTCCATTTCTCCCACTTCTTCACCTCGAACATTGGACTCCTTATATCCCCATCTTTCAGAGTGGTTTTTAAAGTCTCCTACTACCAGACACTTTGATGGTGTTATTTCCATTGACTCCAGCTTCAGTAATTTGTCATTTGGACAGTATATATTAAATATCCTTATACCAGTGGAGTTAATGTATAGGTCTGTACCAATGATCTCTGCCTATCCATTTGTGACTACCTCTATCAGTTTTGCTGGAATGGAATTCTTAATAAGTATAAGAATTCCACCCTTGTGACCTTCCCTGTCTTGTGTAAATGTTTGGTAGCCCCTGATCATAAATCTGTGCTGAGGATTAAGATGAGTTTCCTGGATGTAGGCAACGTCTATCTCCTCCTCTGCTAGTCTGATTGTTAGAGCTTGTTTTTTGTGGTATATGCAATACGCATTCCAATGTATTATATTCAGCTGTTTCTTGAAGCCTTTCCGATCAGCGGTAGTTTCTATCATAATTAGAGTCTGTTAGATCCAGTCTGATTGATTACTTGTTAAAACGTTGCACTGTGTTCTGCGCCAGTGGCCCAGTGTATCAGATTTCAGCCAGCATTTTATTCAGGTTTGCTTTCCTTATCCTTTGATTGTCCCCAGTCTTCCTGCAAGGCAGCAGATTGTCTTTTCTGTAGGGGGATTCTGCCATTAGATGGTCGGCCCTCCCAGGCTTACGAGCCCCATCTGCCCAAGCTTGATGTAGTAATTAGTTGGTGATTAGACCATCACCATCACACATCAAACAACAGACTATAAGACCCTCCTAACTATCACGAACTTCCGGGAGTCTCACCGATGCTGACAAGTCATGTTATGACAAGTATTTTAAACTAAAAGTTCTACCAGATATGTACGAATATATGATGAAACATGTAATTTACCAATTGGATAGTTTGTCAAAGAAGGTGTTGATCTCCTCCTGCGTTAGTGGATGCATGGTTGTTTACTAATTTGGTTCATTTAAGACAGCGCCCACAAGAGTCAGAGTGAAATGAATCTCCATTGTCGCCAACCTTCGATGCAGGGAGAAAGCACGACAAGATTGTGTTCTGAGCGTATACTCCAGGCATTGTGCTAGTAAAAGCTAAACTATAACGGTCGCCGTTGAGAATGAACGAAATTCTGCAAATTGAGATCTTGGCCGTTGGGCTTAGATCAAACGTAAACAAGCGCCCATCATCTGTTTTTGAAATGAGAAAAGGAAACTGTCAATGTATAACTTTTTGATGTGAACGTTTGATATAGAAAATAGTAATTTATTATTATGTGTTAAGGCCAGAATATGAATAAATCATAGAGCCACGTGATCTAGGTTCTACTATAAATAGTCGTACTTTTGTGACAAAACTCAGATCGGACTAGATTCCAGATATCCCCGACACCAAACAACTTTCCTGAAACGATGTCTTTTTGGGCGTTTGCTGTCTGTGGCATAACTTTGAGTTGGGTCCTAGCTAACTCAAAGGATGTAGCTTATGAGGACTGTGAATTTGGCAGTTCCCACGACGGAAACCTTCAGTTATATCTGAACCTTAGTCATCCGTATGCACCAAGGTGTCCAGATGTGACTAAATGTCCAGACCTTCCATCCACAACGTGCAAAGATGTCCAGTCGAGGGAGAACACAACTGCGGTGACGTTATCAGAAGGACATGTAGTGGTGTGTGACACGAAGACTGACGACGGGGGCTGGATTGTTATCCAGAGACGTCTCAGCAAAGACGTGGACTTCTACCGCAACTGGATCGATTATAAATACGGGTTCAGGAACTTGAGCGGCAACTTCTGGCTTGGGAATGAGAAGATTCATCGACTGACTGTCCAACGTCAGTACCAGCTGCGAGTGGACTTAACATCGCAGCGCTTGTTTTGCTGTGTATTCTAATTTTAGAGTCTTCGGGGAAATTGACAAGCACCAGCTTCAAGTTGAAGGTTACTCGGGAAACGCTAATGACAGTTTTCATTTCCAAAATGGGATGGCTTTCACTACATAAGATCGTGACAACTACAAAATAAAAGATAACTGCGCCATAAGTTATCACGGCGCTTTGTGGTACAACAAATGCCACAACAACAACCTAAACGGAATGTGGGGCTCGAAGAATTTTGGTGAAGGCATGAACTGGTTGGCTATAACGGGTCATTACGGTTCTGTTACTTCCTCGGAGCTGAAAATAAAGCCCTTCGATTAATAATCGCATGTATCAACATAATTAACTATCCTAAGTATAAACATAAATAACTATCTTATGTATAAACATAAATAACTATCCTAAGTATAAACATAAATAACTATCCTAAGTATAAACATAAATAACTATCCTAAGTATAAACATAAATAACTATCTTATGTATAAACATAAATAACTATCCTAAGTATAAACATAAATAACTATCCTAAGTATAAACATAAATAACTAACTATAGTATAAACATAAATATCTATCTTACGTAACCACATAATTAACAATCCTACGTATCCACATAATTAACAATCCTACGTATCCACATAATTAACAATCCTACGTATCCACATTATTAACAATCCTACATATCAACATAAAAAACTATCGCATTAAAAAAAATAATTAAAGATCGTTCTCATCAACTTAAATGAACTTCTATAGTCCGTTCAGATTCGTTTGCCTAGACATTAATTTATTTTTTTCAAAAACTTATTGTTCATTTGCATTGATCTTTTGAAGTTAGGTTTAGAATACTAATGTCGCTATAAAAATATTTTTTTATCAAAGAAATGTGATCCAGTTTCAAAGATGCCTTATTTAACCTATATTAAAAAAAAGTTAATCGATATTATAAACACCGGCGGGATTATGTAGATGCTTACATCTCACAGCTGATTCTTTAACATATAGGCATGACTTTCACGGCTGAATGCGCACCGTCCTAAAATAGTTATGTTTCCACTATAAATTTGTATATATAAATGTTACATATGAAATTTCCCGTTTAGCACAAAATGACATTTTAGCCGAAACCGGAAATTATGTGACGTCAAAATCACGGCCGTAGACTCGAGTTCGAGTCATAATTCAGAGGCAAATCTCAATATTTACAGAAAGGAGGCGGCACTATCCATATTATCTTCTGCAAGTTTATGTGAGAATGAATATAAAGGCAAAATATTTTACTGAGCATAACATTGCTATAAAGATTTATCAATACTTCTGCAGAGAGCGTAAAAAGGGACATCTTTATTGTTCTTTATCAAACCCTGAGAAGAGAACAATGCATATTTTAGGTTTGTGTAAACGTTCATTTGATCGAATAGTTAAAGGAAGCGGATATTTATTGCCAACAAATGCAAGAAAGCAAGGAAGGAAAGAAACGTTAGACAGTTTTGATAAGGACCTAGTAAAAAGAGAAATCTGTCGAATGTTTGATATAAACGAAGAAGTGACACTTAGAAAGTTGAAGCTTTGGCTGAAAACTAACAACGACATTGAAATATCAAAAACTTCATTATGGAAAATATTAAGAAGTGCAGGCTTCACCTTTAGAAAGTATGCTGGTGGAAAAAACATTATTTGTGAGAAGCCACATCTAGTAGCTCTTAGAAGCAAGTATTTACGTGAAGTGAAGGAAATGCGCGAAAATGATTATGATATTGTTTATTTAGATAAAACTTGGATCAACGCTCATCATACAAATGAAAAGGAATGGCAGTTAGCAGATGGAAGTATTAAAAGATCAGTACCAAGCAGTAAAGGGCAACGTTTGATAGTTGCACATGCAGGTAGCAGACATAATGGGTTGTTGCAGAATGCTCATCTCGTTTTCATTTCAAAATCCATAGACAATAGAGACTACCACTCCGAAATGAATGGGCACATATTTAAAGACTGGATCGAGAAAAGTATCCTTCCAATATTAGATCGACCTTCTTGTCTGATAATGGACAATGCTTCATACCATAACGTAGTTAACGTAGAAGATAGAATCCCAACATCATCAAGTACAAAAGATGCAATCAAAACGTGGCTCATAAAAGAACACATACAAGTTAACGACAGCTACTTGAAACCCGAATTGCTTAGCCTTGTAAAACAGACACAACGTACAAAGATATTTAAAATAGACAAGTTAATTCAAGAACATGGCCATAGATGTTGAGACTACCTCCATATCATGCACACTTAAATCCTATAGAACTAGTTTGGGCAAAAGTTAAAGGACACGTAGCATATACAAATAAAACTTTCAAATTATGCGATGTTGAGACACTTACAAATCAGGCTCTATCAAATATAAATAAAGACTACTGGGTAAAATGTGAGGATCATGTGTTACGACAAGAAGAGGAATATTGGAAAAAGGATGGTTTGTTGTTTGTTCAGCCGAAAGCAGTAATCGACCTATTTGACTCGTCTGATTCTGAATGATCATTACTCTGATTAAGTCTACAGATAAATAGTTTGATTTGCAAAATTTCCTAGTTGATTTGTTAAACAGTTTATTGTTCAAGACCACCCAAGCAATCAAAAATATGTTATAAGCAAACCAACAATCATTACTTTGAATGGAAGCCTGCTTGAGTCAGTACAGAAGTTCAGCTATCTTGGATCCACTATTACAGCCACACTTTCCTTAGATGAGGAACTAAATGTACGTATTTGAAAGGCAGCGACAACATTTGGGAAACTCACACCAAGAGCATGGAACTATATCAAATTGACTCTACGAACAAAAGTTCTATATATAATTTAAAATTTGTATACTTGCCACCAAGTAAAATTTTATGGACACGCCTATGGGTCATCGTTGCACTAGATTACTGTAAAACATTTTGATTAGGGTCAAAATAATAGTTACATGGGCAAAGATCAAAGGAATTCGCCGCTTTAAGAAAACCGTTATAGCTAGACATCGAGTAACACATATGTTCTCGTGACATGGACATTTTAACACCGTATGCCAAAAATCATGTGAAATCATCAAGAACTTTTTGAATTATAAATCATAACATCTCGGCAAACGAATCTGAACGGACTATAGCATAGCATTGGCAATACAATAACCATCTTCTCTTCTAGTCTTATAATTATCTTGAAACTGTTATTAGGAGCACATGTTTGTTTTCTGTTCTATATTTATTTTTCACTTTAGAACAAGAGTCAAACATGTAAATGTATGTTCGAGTTTTCATCTAATTAATCATTCATCAAGTCTATTGCCTGTGGAACTGCACTATGTCTGCGGGATGAATATAATTAATCTCTCTGTTGACTTCCATAAGACCTTTAATCTCTCTGTTGACTTCCACAAGTCCTTTAATCTCTCTGTTGACTTCCACAAGTCCTTTAATCTCTCCGTTGATTTCCATAAGTCCTTTAATCTCTCTGTTGACTTCCATAAGTCCTATAATCTCTCTGTTGATTTCCATAAGTCCTATAATCTCTCTGTTGACTTCCATAAGTCCTTTAATCTCTCTGTTGACTTCCAGAACTCCTTTAATCTCTCTATTGACTTCCATAACTCCTTTAATCTTTCTGTTGACTTCCATAAGTCCTATAATCTCTCTGTTGACTTCCATAAGTCCTATAATCTCTCTGTTGACTTCCATAAGTCGTATAATCTCTCTGTTGACTTCCATAAGTCCTATAATCTCTCTGTTGACTTCCATAAGTCCTATAATCTCTCTGTTGACTTCCATAAGTCCTATAATCTCTCTGTTGACTTCCATAACTCCTTTAATCTCTCTGTTGACTTCCATAAGTCCCATAATCTCTCTGTTGACTTCCATAAGTCCTATAATCTCCCTGATCACTTCCATAAGTCATATAATCTCTCTGTTGACTTCCATAAGTCGTATAATCTCTCTGTTGACTTCCGTAAGCCCTATAATCTCTGTGATGACTTCCATAAGGCCTATCATCTCTCTGATGAATTCCGTAAGCCCTATAATCTCTCTGATGACTTCCATAAGTGGTATAATCACTCTGATGACTTCCATAAGCCATATAATCTCTCTGATGACTTCCATAAGTCCTATAATCACTCTGATGACTTCCATAAGCCATATAATCTCTCTGATGACTTCCATAAGCCATATAATCTCTCTGATTACTTCCATAAGTCCTATAATCTCTCTGATGACTTCCATAAGTCCTATAATCTCTCTGATGACTTCCATAAGCCCTATAATCTCTCTGATGACTTCCATAAGTCCTATAATCACAGTTTTCAACTTGTTAAAAAAAAAAACACTCACTTTGTAATGACGTCACACATGAGCCTACTAATTTATATTTACCACTCCCCGACGTTTGAAAATGCACCACATGTTGTACTCATATCGTAACCATATTGTACTGACATTGTACTCATATTTTACTCATATTTTACTCATCTTAATTTTAACCAGCACATTTTAATTATCTCGACACAAACACCAGGAAAGCTGTACTTTAAGTGGCCTACTTAACGTGAACAAGGAAGCTTTTTTTCTGTTTTAACTTCGCCAACCTCCGATCTCCAATTAGCCACTCACGTAGACAACTGAAACCTCACCTTGTTTATCAATACAAATCAACATACCAATGGTTCCCACGTTCATTCCAAACGTTACATCCGGGTTTGAAATGAGAACGGATAAATGTCAACTTAAAACTTTCTGATCTGAATGTTTGATATAGAAAATAGTAATTTATTTTAATGTATTATGGCAAGGACAGGGCCAACTATAGTTGTCGTTGGCTAGAAATGAACACGTCACATAGCCACGTGATCTCATCGCTGCTATAAAAATTCGCACTTTTGTGGCAATCTCAAATCGGACTAGATTCCAGATGTCCTCGACAGAAAACAGGATTCCAGAAACGATGTCTGTTTGGGCGTTAGCTGTCTGTGTCATGACTTCGAGTTGGTTCCTAGCTAACTCACAGGATGTATCTTCTGAAGGATGTGACCTTGACATTTCTGAAAGTGGAAACATAAGACTTTATCTGAACCTTAGTTATCCGGATGTGCCTAGGTGTCCAGATGTGCCTAAGTGTCCAGATTTTCCAAGGTGTCCAGATGTGCCGAAGTGTCCAGATGTGCCTAAGTGTCCAGATGTGCCTAAGTTTCCAGACCTTCCACCCACAACGTGCAAGGATGTACAGTCGAGGGAGAACACAAATGTGGTGACGTTATCAGACGGACTTGTAGTGGTGTGTGACACGAAGACTGACGGCGGGGGCTGGATTGTTATCCAGAGACGTCTCAGCAATGACGTGGACTTCAACCGCAACTGGATCGATTATAAATACGGGTTCGGGAACTTACGTGGCAACTTCTGGCTTGGGAATGAGAAGATTCATCAACTGACTGTCCAACGTCAGTACCAGCTGCGAGTGGACTTAACATTCAACGGTAGAGCTTATTTCGCTGTGTTTTCCCGTTTTAGGGTCTTCGGGGAAATTGAGAAGTACCAGCTTCAAGTTGAAGGTTACTCGGGAAACGCTGGAGATGGTCTTACTTGGCATAATGGGATGGCTTTCAGTACAAAAGATCGCGACAACGACCTTGTATCTTATAACTGCGCCATAAATTATCACGGCGCCTGGTGGTACAAGAACTGTCACTACAGTAACCTAAACGGGATCTGGGGCTCGAAGGTATTTGGTGAAGGCATGAACTGGAACACTATAACGGATCATTCAAATTCTGTTACATCCTCAGAGATGAAAATAAAGCCCGTCGATTAACAATCGTACGTATCAACATAATTAACTATTGCATGTATCAACATAATCAACTATTGAATGTATCAACATAATTAACTATTGCATATATCAACATAATGAACTATTGCATGTATCAACATAATTAACTATTGCATATATCACATAATTAACTATTGCATGTATCAATATAATTGACTATTGAATGTATCATTATAATTAACTATAGCATGTATCAACATAAGTAACTATTGAATGTATCATTATAATTAACTATTGCATGTATCAATATAATTTACGATTGAATGTATCATTATAATTAACTATTGCATGTATCAATTGAGTTATTGAGTTATTTGCGGGTCATCATCATTGCACTCCGAGCATGTCCATAGGTGCTGAGATCCCCACCTCATCAATTCCCTCAGTGTCCAGCGACTGACGACTCCAGTTCTATGTTGGTTGATAAGTCTTCTTACACGGCCACTAAGTTTCTCATTTCTGGCTGTGCCCATCTTAACTCCCATTTCCATCATCCGAAGAAGTGACGTGGATCTGTGTTTGTCGAAGTCCTGTGCTCTTCCCACATCTCGGAGGGCATTGATGATGCCCGCCCGATCCATTGGGTGCCCGTCCTCAACGACAGCGAAGCTAGCCAACCTATTCGCTCTTTCATTTCCCCGTACTCCCGCATGTCCAGGGACAAAGACAAAGGTGACCTTAAGCATTTTGGATTTCTGCAACGACTCTACCCATTGCATGCGTACACAGCCCGCCTTCACTTTTTTTAATCATGCTCATCAAATCACTCAGTATACATGCGTGGGTGTAGTCTTGTGACTTTAACCATTTGAATGCCTTGGTCACTGCCATCGCCTCCATTGTTGTGTTACTCGCGGTCATGACGTTTGCACCACTGTCTTCCTTGACTATTCTGCCTGCCGAGTGTGCTGTAAATGCCTATGCACTTCTTTGGTGTCGTCTTACAGATCCGTCTGTATAGATGACTATCTTTCTCATCGGTGTTATCGCAGATGAGACCGTTGACCTCAGCATTAACCAAGACCGGGTTCTGTTCCCTACTTTTCCTGTCGAGTGTGACAATACACGAGAAAGTCCCCTTGAATGACGGAGACACCGGTATCCACTCCTCACCAACGCTGATATTGGTAAGTCCACAGACCTGTTTGATGACATCTACTACTCGGCCCACTCATGATTTGCCTCTTTTTAGCCTGGCACGTTTCACTGTGTTGAACACGTGGTGCAATGGATGCTCTGTATCTGTACTAATCTTCAGGTATGCCCGTGCTCTCCAGATCTTGATCCTGTCATCCATGGTTGGAAAGTCAAGAAGATACATCATTGCTACACAGGGAGTGTCTCTTGAACCATGAAACTGATGTCTTATTAGGATTAATCTAGACACCTGAACCCCAAACACCAGGAAGAAATGCGATCGAGTTCGTCTTGCATTGTGGAGGCGATTTCCCGTCTGTCTCTTCCCTGTCGATATACCAGAATATCATCAGCAAAAGTCATAGTTCTTCCCCTCCCATTCAGCTGTTGTTCCGTGATCGTTATTGTGTACACGTTAATTAGAACTGGTGCCAATTGTGAGCCTTGTGGCAGCCCTGGACAAATGGATGTTGGCTCGGAAGACCAACTTCCATATCTGAGTATCACCTTTCTCTAAAACAATGCTGCGGCGATCCATCTAATGAGGAAGGGGTGCACCGCCAGTTTGAGGAGCATATGCATGAGATATTCAAATGGTACCCTGTTGTATGCATCCTCCAGATCTATAGCAGCAGCACATGTCTCCTCTCGTCTGTGGAAGCCTTCGAAGACGTCATAGGCAAAGACTGCCGCATTGAAACATGTCTCTTTGTTATATCTATAACCTCCGAGTGTGGGTTGGAATACGCGTTTCTGTTCAAGGTGACAGGTGAGGACACGGGCAACTATTTTCTCCAGCAGCTTGCCCGCAGTGTTCTGCATTGTGATGATTCTGTAGGCACTGATCTGAGAATGGTCCTTGTTTGGCTTCGGTAGCGGTAGTAAGTAGCTGTGCAGCCACTCCTACTTAATCTGGCCACTCCGAATACTGGCATTAAACTCATTGGCCAGTTTTGTCAAGTCGTCATCAGCTAAATCGCCTATGTCATCGTAACGAACACCATCTGGACCAGGAGCAGTGTTGTGTGACCTTTTAAGTGTCGTGCGAATGGTATCGGTTGTGATTGTGATATCTTCTTCCAGCACTACATCCTTACACAATTTTGACAGCGATCCTCGTATCCTCATTCTTACAACCTCATTTCTTTGGTCCGTCTGCTCAATCAATGTAGTGGGCAAGCAGGGCCTTCCCTTTGCTCTCATCAGATTTGTGTCATATCCGGCCTGTGCTCTGAAAGTCTGGTATGCCTCTGTGTCGTGTTGTGCCATTCATGCTCTGATGAAGGCGCCAGAATGTGGCGAGCGATTTTTCTGAGTACACTTTATTACATAAGTCATCCCATTTGGCATCCTTAGCCTGCTTAGCGCATAGTTTAAAGTGCATCATTTTTTAGTCGACCTCTACTTTCAGACGCTTCAAGAGCTCAGGTTGTGTTCTTCCATTGCTTCTGGCTTTCTGCCATGTCCTGGCCGTTTGTCTCTTGCTCCGCCAAGCTTCCTCGACATCTACGTTCCAACAGGGTGGCTGCGCTCATCTCTCCTGCCTCCTACGAGGTGCGCTCTGTTTCCTATGTCTGATTTTGCTAATGACGTCTTGGTCTGTTTTCTCGTAGTGGAATGTGTGGAGCTTTCTTTTCTGGCCTCTATTTCCGCTTTTCTCAATTAGGAGGACACATGGATTGGGATCACTTCCGTGGAACCCAGTGCACTCCACCTGCAAACCGGTGCGAAGGTGGAAGACACCAGTGCCAGGTCTATGACACTATCAGAGTCCCTGTTCGAGTGGCCATTCTTGTTGCCCTTCCATCATTCAAGCACACTAAATCGGCCGACACCAGTGCGTTCTCTAGGTCTTTTCCCTGTTTGTTGGTTATGACATTACCCGCTGGTTTCCTCTAGCATTAAAGTCTCCGCAGAAAATGACGTTTTTACAATAGACGACACCTTGGGCAGGCCATCCTTGTGCGTAACAACATGGTGGCAGCTGAGGTTGATATGTCTTGCATGTATCAATATAATTAACTATTGCATGTATAAATATAATTAACTATTGCATGTATCATAATAATTAACTATTGCATGTATCATATAATTAACTATTGAATGTATCATTATAATTAACTATTGCATGTATCAATATAATTAACTATTGAATGCATCATTATAATTAACTATTGTCACCAACCTTTCGAGCCGTAACCGGCCCATAGGGCGTAGACCAAGATACACCTTCTCCTATATGGATTTTTTGTTCTAGCAGTTTTCTTTAAAGATATTTTATCAAATCTAGCCATCTGTCTCTGTTCTGTGAAAGCAGTTCTATCTCATTGAGGGAGCCGACTCCTGCTGCTCTTGCCTCTCTCATCAATGTTCTTCTCAGTGTCTCCCTGGGTCTTCCTCTTTTTCTTTTACCTGTTGTTTCCCATATGAGGGCTTGCTTTGCTATTCGGTTATTATCTCTTCTCATCACATGTCCAACGTATGACCATCGTCTTTTCTTTATTACTGAAGATATTAGTGGTTGATTGGCGATTTCTCTAATTTCCTCATTTGTTTTGAATTCGTTCCATGCTATAACCAAGTATTTTCCTTAGACATTTATTTTCGAATGCGTTCAACTTTGTTTCTATATCTCTTGTTGTTTTCCAGCTTTCACACGCATACGTAAGGGTTGATAGTACATTTGATTTGAATAACCTAAGTTTTGTGTTTGTGCTGATAAGTTTTGATTTCCACAACTTTTCAAGGCTCTGAAAGACATTGCTGCTTTAGCTATTCTGATTTTAATTTCTTTGCTCGTATCCCCTTCTCGATCAATGTGACTTCCAAGATAGATAAAGTGATCGATCTCTTCAACTGGTTTGTTTTCCATGTATATTTTGTCACCTGTTGGAATTAAACTAGTCATGACTTTAGTCTTTTCATGATTGATCTCAAGCCCAATTTTGCTGGCTATTGATGATAGTTCATTTGTGTTTTCCTGCATCGTTTTTATCTGACTGCTGATGAGAACTATGTCATCAGCAAAGTCGAGGTCTTCCAAATGGTCTCCTTGTATCCATTCGATGCCTTTATTACCAGTGCAGCATTTCTTCATTATGAAGTCCATAACAATTCCAAATAACAAGGGCGATAAAATACATCCTTGTTTAACCCCAGTTTCTATTGGGAAACATTCGCTCAGTCCTTCCTCTGTTCGAACTGCACATGTGTAACCATCATACATGTCTTTGATAATATTTATGATTTTTGATGGTAAACCATATTGCTTCAGAATTTCCACAAAGAATCTCTATGAATACTATCAAATGCTTTTTTGAAGTCGATGAAGTTAAGTACAAACGTTTTTGCTTTTCAATGTGTTCCTCCAATATAAGTCGTAGAGTGAAAATGTGGTCAATACAGCTTCTCCCTTTTCTAAACCCAGCCTGTTCTTCACGCATTACTGTATCTATTGAATCCTGTATTCTATTTAGGATGATTTTGCAGAATAACTTTGAGGCAACTGACAAAAGTGTCACGCCTCTCCAGTTGTTACAATCTCTAAGATTGCCCTTTTTTGGGATCTTAACAATGATTCCTTTTTTCCATTTATGAGGCGTCTTCTCTGTTTTCCAAATGATGTTGAACATTTTTTGGAGATGTATTAGATTATGGCTATCAATTGCCTTGATCTCAGCTGTTAACTTATCCTCTCCAGCAGCCTTGTTATTGGTCATAAGCTTTAAGGTGGTTTCTATTTCACTCAAGGTGAAGTCATCTAAATTTACATTTAATTCTGCTGCTGGTGTTTCAGTTTCAAAATCTATTAAACTGTGGGGTAGTGGACGGTTAAGAATTTCTTTGAAGTGTTCCGCCCAACGGGCTTTTATGTCTGCGCTTGTTGTTAGCATTGATCCAGATTTGTCTAGAATTGGTGTTCCACTGGATGTATAGGTGTTTGTCAGCATCTTTTGCACAGTATAAAGAGTTCTGCTGTCTCCTGTAATTGCAGCTGTCTCTGCTTTCTCTGCCAAATTGTCTATATAAGCTCTTGTATCTCTTCTTGCTGAACTTTTCACTTTGTTGTCTAATTCTTTGTATGTTGCTTTTGCCAGAACCTTTCCAAGATCTGTCTTTACATTAGTCATGGCTCTCTTCGCTTCTCTTCTTTCTTTGATGTATTTCCACGTGGTGTCTGAGATCCAAGCTCGTTTTTCCATTTTCTTCAGTCCAGCACTTGCTTCTGCTGCTGTCATTAGTATTTTGCTCTGTGAGTCCCACATCTCATTGATATCTAAGTCTATTTCACCGAGTGCTGTATAACAATTACTTAGCTCTATGTTAAACTTTTCCTTTATGGCTTCATCTTTCAGTTTATGACTATCAATTTTATGTGTAATTGACCTCTTCTGTTGGTTTCTAAATTTTAATCTTATTTTCCCAATGCACAGGTTGTGGTCACTATTAACATCAGCACCTCTGTAAGCTCTTACATCTATTAATGATGATCTGAATTGTTGTTTAATACATATGTGGTCAATTTGATTGGAGGTTCTATCATCAGGAGATATCCATGTTGTTTTGTGAATATTTTTGTGTGGAAATAATGTCCCACCTATAACTAAATTTTCTATTAAACATAATTCTATTAATCTTTCTCCATTCTGACTAGTATTATCACAGCCTTCTCTCCCCATCACATGTTCCACTCCTGCATTATCTTGTCCCACTTTGGCGTTGAAATCTCCCATTACAATTAAAAGATCGTGTTTTGGTATTTTGTTTATAAGTTGTTGCAGTTGGTTATAAAAATCGTCCTTAACTTCATCATCAGCTTCGTTAGTAGGCGCATAACATTGAATAATTGAAAGTCTTCCATGTTTTGTTTTGTAGCGTGTTCGTATCAGACGGCTATTTACCGGTTCCCATTCTAATAAACTTCTTGCAGCTTTGTCTGTCATCATTATGCCTACTCCTTCACGGTGTTTTCCATCTTCCCTTCCAGAAAAAACTACTATTTTATTATCAATAGATCTCCTACCTGTTCCAAGCCAGCGCATTTCGCTTAATCCTAAAATATCTAGGTCGTATCTCTCCATCTCGCTCGCGACCTGTGCATGTTTCGTCGGAGCGGCCATTGTTCGAACATTCCAGAATCCTATTTTTGTTGTTGTTTTAGGGCCGAAAAAACTATCACAACTATCTACTGCTAATTTACACATTCTGTATCAGGTCTACGTTTCATTAACAACATCGTTTTTACGATAGCGGCTTGTTAAACCTCTGATCAACGGTTATATACCAAGCCGGAGAAAAATAATTCCTCCATTTTGGAAACAACCGGAAACAATTAACTATTGCATGTATCAATATAATTAACTATTGAATGTATCATTATAATTAACTATTGCATGTATCAACGTAATTAACTTTTGAATGTATCATTATAATTAACTATTTAATGTATCAACATAATTAACTATTGCATGTATCAATATAATTAAAACAATCGTACTCATCAACATAAATTAACTACTAGCATTAGCAATTCAATAACCATCTTCTCTTCTAGTCTTATAATTATCTTGAAACTGTTCTTAGGAACATGTTTGTTCTCTGTTTTATATGTATCTGTCACTTTAGAACAAGAATCAACAATTTAAATCTGTGTACGAGTATTTATCTAATTAATCATTCGTAAAGTCTACTGCTAAGGAACTGCTCCGTATCCGCGCAATGAATGTCTATAATCTCTATGCTGGCTTCCATAAATCCTATAATCTCTCTGTTGGCTTTCATAAGTCCTATAATCTTTGTGATGACTTCCATAAGTCTTATAATCTCAGTTTTCAACTTGTTTAAAAAAAAAAAATAAAACACTCAATTTGTAATGACGCCACACATGAGCCTCACTGATTTATACTTTCCAGTCCCCGACGTTTAGTAAGACACCGCAATGTGTTCTCATATTGTACTCATGTTGTACTCATTCTAACCGTAACCAGCACATTTTAATTATCTCGACACAAACACCAGGAAAGCTGTACTTTAAGTGGCCTACTTAACATGATGTCCGGTTAGCGCAATCGATAGGCGGTTGGCTTACCACGGCGACAGCCGGGGTTCGTACCCTGGCGAGGACACCTGGGTTTTACTAATTCCCTAAAAATTAGTGGGAGCCGCGATAGCTCAGTGGTTAGTGAACTGGACTACTACGGACAAGAGGTAGGGTTCGATCCCAACCGACGGCTCCGGGTTCACCCAGCCTTAAATGGGTACCGGATTTTTTCTGGGAAAGTAAAGCAGCACGGGCGTAATACCGACCATATTACCCCAAAAATCATGTGCTGAAGGTCTGTAAAATATAGGGTCACTAACACCATATTTCCCTATACGCCGCCACTTGGCGTGACGGGGGGTACTTTACTTTTTTTACTTACTTAACATGAACAAGGAAGATTTTTTTCTGTTTTAACTTCGCTAACCTCTGATCTCCGCCCCTCACGTAGACAACTGAAACCTCACTTTGTTTATCTTTACAAATCAACGTACCAATGGTTCCCACGTTCATTCCAAACGTTACATCCGGGTTTGAAATGAGAACGGAAAACTGTCAACTTAAAACGTTCTGATCTGAATGTTTGATATAGAAAATAGTAATTTATTTTAATGTATTATGGCAAGGACAGGGCCAACTATAGTTGTCGTTGGCTAGAAATGAACACGTCACACAACCACGTGATCTCATCGCTGCTATAAAAATTCGCACTTTTGTGGCAATCTCAAATCGGACTAAATTCCAGATGTCCTCGACAGAAAACAGGATTCCAGAAACTATGTCTGTTTGGGCGTTAGCTGTCTGTGTCATGACTTTGAGTTGGTTCCTGGCTAACTCACAGGATGTATCTTCTGAAGGATGTGACCTTGGCATTTCTGAGAGTGGAAACCTAAGACTTTATCTGAACCTTAGCTATCCGAATGTGCCTAAGTGTCCAGATGTGCCTAAGTGTCCAGATGTGCCTAAATGTCCAGACCTTCCACCCACAACGTGCAAAGATGTACAGTCGAGAGAGAACACAACTATGGTGACGTTATCAGACGGACTTGTAGTGGTGTGTGACATGAAGACTGACGGCGGGGGCTGGATTGTTATCCAGAGACGTCTCAGCAAAGACGTGGACTTCTACCGCAACTGGATCGATTATAAATACGGGTTCGGCAATTTGAGCGGCAACTTCTGGCTTGGGAACGAGAAGATTCATCAACTGACTGTCCAACGTCAGTACCAGCTGCGAGTGGACTTAACATTCAACGGTAGCGCTTATTTTGCTGTGTTTTCTCGTTTTAGAGTCTTCGGGGAAATTGAGAAGTACCAGCTTCAAGTTGAAGGTTACTCGGGAAACGCTGGAGACAGCTTGACTGGGCATAATGGGATGGCTTTCACTACAAAGGATCGTGACAACGACAACTCAAATGTGAACTGCGCCACAACTTATCACGGCGCTTGGTGGTTCAGCAAATGTCACTCCAGCAACCTAAACGGGATTTGGGGCTCGAAGACATATGGTGAAGGCATGAACTGGTTCACTACAACGAGTCATTACATATCTGTTACTTCCTCGGAGCTGAAAATAAGACCTGTCGATTAACATTCGTATAATCAACACAATTAACATTCGTATATATCAACACAATTAACATTCGTATATATCAACACAATTAACAATCGTATGAACTAAAATAATTAACAAGCGTGTGTAACAACATAATTAACAATCATATGTATCAACATAATTAACAATCGTATGTATCAACATAATTAACAATCACACGTATCAACATAATTAACAATCGTACCAATCAACATAATTAACAATCGTGTGTATCAACATAATTAACAATTGTACATATCAACTTAATGAACAATCGTATGTAACAACACAATTAACAATCACATGTATGAACCTAATTTAAATTATATAGTTACCAATAACCACCACATCTGGAGTCTAAGAAATAATTTGAAAATGTTATAAAAACCACCTGCTTGTTTTCTCTATTTTATTTCCCACTTTATTATAAGACTAAAAATTGAAAATTGTGTTCTGCTTTCTATCTAATTCATTATTCGTAATGACTATTGCAGTTTCATACATATACGTTGCTTTCTGTCCACGCTATCAATTTTTATTATGAATCTTTATGTTGACTTACATAAATCATATAATCATAATGTAATATTGAGCCATCCCTAGATTATCCATCCTATAAGGGGGTATTACTAGGGCTAAAACTAAGAATAGAAAAATGTTGTATTTTCTCAACATCCCTGTACGGTGCAGAAACATGGACATTAGACAAGAAAACAGAGCAGCAAATTGAAGCCTTTGAAATGTTGATTTATAGAAGAATAGGTAGAATTGAGTGGAAAGAAAAGAAAACAAACGATGAAGTTTTAAAACAACTAAAGATGAAAAGCGAACTACTAAAGACAATTCAAACAAGACAAATGCGATTTTTGGGTTATGTTAAAAGACACAGCAGCCTACCAATACAAATGTTGAAAGGGAAAATACAAGGTAAAACATTCAGAGGCAGACCAAAACTAACATGAACGAGTAACATCAAAAGATGGACAAGTCTGCCTATGACAACCCGTAATTTCAAAGCAAGAGACAGCGGAATGGCGCTCCCTGGTAACCCACCTTCGATGCGGAGAGGGCGCTCAATGAAAATAAAAGGGTTTATAACACCTGATCATACCAGTCAAGATTCTATGTTGTTTAAAGCTGTTGTCTTGTCAGTTCTCTGGCATTAATCCGTCTGATCGTGTTCTTGTACATGTCTGATTGTGTTCTTGTACATGTGTGATCGTGTTCATGTACATGTCTGATCGTGTTCTTCTACATGTCTGATTGTGTTCTTGTACATGTCTGATCGTGTTCATGTACATGTCTGATCGTGTTCTTCTACATGTCTGATTGTGTTCTTGTACATGTGTGATCGTGTTCTTGTACATGTCTGATCGTGTTCTTCTACATGTCTGATTGTGTTCTTGTACATGTCTGATCGTGTTCTTGTACATGTCTGATCGTGTTCTTCTACATGTCTGATTGTGTTCTTGTACATGTCTGATCGTGTTCTTGTACCTGTCTGATTGTGTTCTTGTACATAGAACTACCATAGTTTTATTCCATCTTTCCGAATATCTATTTGCATAACAGCATAGTGCACGATCTCTGTGGCACAAGCAATAGGCCTTTATTATATTGCCTTACATTTGCTGTATCTTCTCTTCAGTGTAATCAAACAAAAAGGTCGACGTTCACGTCGGTTGGTCATTTTAAAATAATGGTCCCTTGTCTTGGCAAGTCTGTTCCGTTTGTTTAGTCCCAGACTCGCCGCAGCAAGTTTCTCCACATATCCTTTAGTTCTACTCACGTCAGTCAAGTCCTGAATCTGGATGTCAATGTGCAATGATGTTACCCCCTTCTTGCTCTTTTCTTTTTTCCACTTATTCTTTAGTGCCTTTCTTCTTGTATCTATGTAGTATATTTGATATCTCAGATTATAAACAAGCCAAGCAGTCTACATTTTCCTATCTTTTTCTACATGTACACAACATTTAAGATTGGCATTTCAGCCACATGCACATATGGGCAGGCGTCCCAGACTGCTGAACACATAATTTAAGACTGAACTGAATGTAGCAGACTAGGGAAACCATTGGCCCATATATATAGATATAAACATAACAGGCGAAACTATCTGGGCCTCTGCAAGAACGAGAAAAGTAAACTTTAAGCAAGATACGAGGTTGCAGATATAGACAATTCTTCAGGTGAACGAACTACCTACCGACCGATATACAGACAGACAGACAGACGGACAGACAGATAAACAGACGGACGGACGGACGGATGGATGGATGGATAGATAGATAGATAGATAGATAGATAGATAGATAGATAGATAGATAGATAGATAGATAGATAGATAGATAGATAGATAGATAGATAGATAGATAGATAGATAGATAGATAGATAGATAGATAGATAGATAGATAGATAGATAGATAGATAGATAGATAGATAGATAGATAGATAGATAGATAGATAGATAGATAGATAGATAGATAGATAGATAGATAGATAGATAGATAGATAGATAGATAGATAGATAGATAGATAGATAGATAGATAAATTATCTTCATGTTTATTATTTGTCCCTGGTCTCTACATAATTCTCTACCTATTAAGTTCGATACACCAATGTTGATTACATCACATCTTAAACTACCTCCCCAATAACGGACTTGTTATTGTATTGCTTGCTCTCTACGTACTCGTCTTCGTCTTCTTTCTTTCCTCATTTGCTTTCATCGTCGAGAGGAGATGTAGTTTGTGGTCTTGTGCTCTTTTGTAGGCTTCTGCTGCTGTTATTTTTCCAAGTGTTTATTATTCCATTAATCTATCTTTTTCGTGCTCGGCCCTTGGGTCTGGTGTTCCCGCCATGTTTATTGAAGGCTCATTGTGACTGTGGTTACTTTTCGAAATTGTTTCGGGGAAATATCAAGCATGGTCTTTAGAGAGAGCAGTTACTAACTTGTTCATGTTTGTTGTGATAGCCTTTGATGTGTTTTGTTCTATTTGTTGGTGTAGAAGTAGGGAAGCTGCAAAAGATGCAATTTTTTCAGTGACGTAGTGTAAAATTAGGCCAACACAAAAAGGGAACTCCTAAAAAATATCTAAAAATACCAAACCTTGGCAGATAAGCAGTACAGGCATTCTCTGAAAGGTTAAACACTTTGCGTGGAGCTGTCCAGATCATAGACACATATGTCAATGTTCATCAGACAAAATATGGACACGAACATCTACTGACCCAAACGAGATTTTGTGACAAAATTTTTTCCAATTTTTTAATCAAATTCATGTACTCGTAATTGCGTTTTTAAAGATGACTGAATATAACCTTGGGATTTTGTACTTTTAGTTTTAAATATTTTTATTTATCTATTATTTTTTAAGTTATATTACTGCACTAATGTTTCTATTTACATGCTGTATTATTAGATGTATTACCGCACTAATGTTTTGATTTACATACTTTGTAATAATCTTTACTATGTACCTGTTTGATGACATCGCTTAAGTAGTCTTTGGTTCTTTTCTGCCTAATCTCCACGTTATTTTCTGTTTGCTGTAAGAGTTGGTAGGCATTGTTCTCTTTCAATTCTTTGTTTCTTTGCAGAATTACCTCACCCGATCTCCTGATAGTGCGATCCTGATAAGGACGATAAAAGTATTCCGTGTACACTTTGCGCACGGTAAAGAAATTTTCACAGTTAAAAGTCGAATGTGTGGCCGTTTTTAGATCTTTACGTGGCAAATGTCACAACGCTATAAATTCAAGACTGAACAAACTCTGATGTGTTAAAATCAGTTATCATGTATGATATATATATGTAGATACTATCAGGCTATAACATCTCATATTGTTTATATATATGTAGATACTATCAGGCTATAACATCTCATATTGTTTATATATATGTAGATACTATCGCACTATCTTCTTCTTTCTTTCCTTCCTCATCTGCCTTTCAGGGGAGATATAATTTGCTGTTTTTTGCTCATTTGTTCGCCTCTGCTGCTATTATGATTCCATAGTGTTTCTAATATTCCATCGACCCATCTTTTTCGTGGTCGACCCTTGGGTCTGGTGTTCTTACAACATTTGTTGAAGGCTCGTTGTGTTGTGTTTTGTTCTTTCTGCCTTGTCACGTGGCCAAACCATTTTATCTGTTGTTTCCTTATTCTATGGCGGGGGCTATTCCTAGCTTTTTTCTCAGTTCTTCATTTCTGATCTTATCTCTCAGACTGTTTCCTGTCATTCGTCTAACACATTTCATCTCTGTAGAGGTTATTTTTCTTATTGTTCTTGCATCTAGGGTCCAGGTCTGGCATTGGTAGCACAACTTTGGGATGAAGATTGTATTGTATAGTGCTCGTTTTGCCTCCAGAGTTATTTCCTTGTTGAACAATAGTGGTGGTAACTGTCCCATGATTTGACAAGCTTTGTTGCATCTTGATTCTATCTCTGCTGTTTGAGAATTACCGTTTGTCATTAGACTTCCTAGGTATTTGAATTCCTCTACTTGTTTTAGTTGTCTGCCTTCTATAGTTATGTTGATGTTCTGTTTATTTTTGGCGACATTTATGACTTCTGTTTTGTTGATGTTGATTTTCATGTTTTATTTTGTGCCTGAGATGTTGAGTTTGTTTAAGTGTTCTTGTAGGTCCTCGTATTGTTTCATGTATTAGTGCCTGATCGTCTGCAAATAAAAGCTCGTTGATCTCCTCTGTCTCTGATGGGTTGGTTAGCTTACATATATGGCCCATGTATATAATAAACAGTAGAGGGGATAGTACGCACCCATGTGTTACACCTGATCTAACTTCGAAGTGGTCTGTGTAGCCTGCTGCTGTTCTGACCCTGCAGCTGCTGTTGATGTAAAGACTTTTAATAAGGTTGGTTAGATGATATCAGGCTATAACATCTCATATTGTTTTATATATATGTACATGCTATCAGGCTATGACATCTCATATTGTTTATATATATATATATATATATATATATATATATATATACTATCAGGCTATAATACCTCATATTGTTTATATATATGTAGATACTAGCAGGCTATAACATCTCATATTGTTTATATATATATATGTAGTTACCATCAGGCTATAACATCTCATATTGTTTATATATATATTTAGTTACCATCAGGCTATAACATCTTATATTGTTTCTGTAGATAATTGTTCAATCTGTCATTAGTCTTGACCGCTATGGCTAATTGAGTTCTAATTTTGAACTAACTAACTCTGGGTTTCCTATCCCTGACTAGTTCTCGTGCCCCCTCGGTGCCTATCTCTAGTTCTAGTCTCTGTGCCTCCTCAGTGCCTATCTCTAGTTCTAGTCTCTGTGACTCCCCATGTCTCTTGTTATATATTCTTCTCTTTTGATCGAAAATTAACCTCACTTCCCGCTCCTCTTTGTCCACTCATTGTGACGGACTTCAGAACCAAGACCTGGACTTTCCCAGAGTTCAGTCAGTCAGGTTGACATCTGTTGTTTTCTGAGTTGCAAAAATCCGTCTTTTTGGGTATTCAGGAAACCTGATACCTGTGTGTCTTCCTCTCCTCGTAAGTGACTGCTTCGTATTTGTTGTTAAACTTCTACCTCCCTGCTAACTATTCTTTCTTCAGATAGATGACATCTAATTCTACCTTATTCTTCTCTGAAATCTAAGGTGACTGTTTTTGGAGGCCTGCTGTCGTGTGACTTGAGACAAATAATCATCATCATCAAGTACCGGGCATGTCTCTCCACAACTTTCGATCACGACAGTTATTTATTATTTCTGTTGTTGACCTTCTGCCAAGCCATTCTCTTCAGCTGTCTGGTATCTTTTCTCTTTGCTTCCCTCTATTATGATCTAACCATGCTGTAGCATCGTGCACGGTTACACATGGAGTAGGCCAAATGGTAACTGTCCGAGCGAAATTTTTAGAAATCTGCACAAATGGATACCAGACCGTGCGACAGAGTTCGTGCACGTGGATCAGGGTTCTCCTTTGAAGGTCTCAGGATCCCGAGATGATCGAAACATCCATGGTTGTGTCAGAAGTGCAGGGGTGAGGATTCTAACATAATATTAGATGGACGTCTAAATGTGTATACAGAGAAAAATAAGAAGAGAGGAAGATAGATAGATAGATAGAGAGAGAGAGAGAGAGAGAGAGAGAGAGAGAGAGAGTAGATTTCAGGTGTTGATGTTATCAATGCTCACGTAGTACTTATGGTTCTACAACCGTTAACATAATATTTATTTTATTCTAAAGAAGATTAGCAGTGGTAAGGCTGCAAGGACAGCGTTGAACTGTGAACAAAAGTGTTTGCTTATCATTTGTAGAGGTGTAGTGTAAAGTATAGAGTCGTTTTTCCCATCTTCTTCCCCTGCGATAAGTTTCCAGTCATTATCAGTCCGTGAGATGTCGTTCCAGCCGATATGCTCGCTGGTAGTTCTGGCACTGTGTGTGGCCTTACTCTCGACAAAGAGGACATCGTCAAGTTTGTTCTTCATTCCTTAAGAGAAGATGATGAGAATGGGTGGGAGATTTATTGATATATATATATTGAGAGTCTGAGAAGTCTAAAGGTGGAAAGTGGATCTGGTCGATCCGCAGTGCTTAGTGTGGAAAGTGGATCTGGTCGATCCGCAGTGTTTAGTGTGGAAAGTGGATCTGGTCGATCCGCAGTGCATAGTGTGGAAAGTGGATCTGGTCGATCAGCAGTGCTTAGTGTGGAAAGTGGATGTGTCTATAATCAACACCTTACATGAAAGGTCAGTCTGCTTACGCTTTGAAAAATGCTTGGACGGAACGGTGGAGCGGATATGGTGATTTCCCGACTGCAGTGAAACTGATTCCAAGAAGAGAATAGAACATAATAGAACAGAGATGTGTGTCATTCATGAACTTCACTGTTTACAGGAAAACGTTTCATTTTCAAGTTTGATTTTCTGTAGTCAGGCTTTGGAACTAAAGTATATAGTGTAGTTCACATATTTACGAGCAGTATGTTGAAATATGATTTCTATGTAGTTCATAATTGTATACCTATTTTCAGATTTATATATGTAGAGTAATTCACATTTTAAACAAGCTCTGTTTTGGAGTCTGATATATAGAGTAATTCTCATGTTATATAAGATATGTTTGAAGTATAATATATAGATTAATTCACATGTATACTAGCTCTGTTTTGGAGTCTGGTTGGTTGGTTGCGTTCGCCCGATGACTAGAGTATTCTAGAGTATTCGTAGACTGTATACTTCTTTTTGTCATCCACCCTTAAAAGGACGTTAAGTGGACGTGTCTTCGTTGTGATGTAGTTTGCAGTGTAACCCTGTGATATTTGCGCCTTTCGGCCCAACACATCCGACTTCAGAACGACGTTTTTGAGTACTGGATTGTCTTCCCTCTTCGATCTCTGCTCACTTGGCCAGACTAGACAGGTTAGTCTGTTACTGGAGGCACCACGGAAAGGTGGAGCAGGGTCTGGATGGTTTTGGTTCACTGATCCTGGCGCAAGTCATCAGCTGTGGGTCGCTATTCTAGCTCTGTTTTTTGGAGTCTCATATATAGAATAATTCACATGTATGCTAGCTCTGTTTTAGAGTTTCATCTAAGTGCGGCTCAAATGACTGCAAGCTGCAAAGGCAAATAAGGAACACCTTAACGTCTATAATGTTTAGGGAGTTTAATTTCAGTGTCCATATTTACTTAACTTTATTTTGTTGTTTAACAAGGATTTTATAGTTCTGCCTTCTTCGAAACAAAAACACGGGACCAATTAAGGCTGGGTGAACCCAGACGCCATCGATCTGGATCGAACTGTATTCTTGACTTTGGACTCTGAGCTGGAATATTCACTTCGTTTTAGTAGCTCTTATCAGATTAAAGTGATGCACGTGCAGCGCGTAGTGTCCTGTTGAAAGTTCGCTATTTGATGAGTTGATTTGGGTGATGGGACACTGGCGGCGAACTGAACGAGTGAGCGAGCGTTCGAGAGAAAGAGACAGATAGAGAGAGAGAAAGGGAAAAAAGCAAAAGAGAATGAGAGAGAAATAAAACAAAAGGGAAGTGTGTCGTGAAATAAAAGAAGGAAGGAAAGAAGGAAGGAAGGAAGGAAAGAAGGAAGGAAGGAAGGAAGGAAGGAAGGAAGGAAGGAAGGAAGGAAGGAAGGAAGGAAGGAAGGAAGGAAGGAAGGAAGGAAGGAAGGAAGGAAGGAAGGAAGGAAGGAAGGAAGGAAGGAAGGAAGGAAGGAAGGAAGGAAGGAAGGAAAGATTTGAAAGTCTAGTACCCGTTTTACCGTCTGGATTTTGTTGACGATGACTAATATTCTTTAGTGGAGAAGCAGTAGGCAAACATGACACTACCCAAACTCATTATGAGACATTGTTCGTCTGTTGATGATGATGGCAGTTGATATCAAGTGCTCGGGCCGTCTCATTACCTTGCCACCCTCACGATAACTATAACATTCACAAATGTTTCCGTGTCCAAAATGTTTTATATTTCTCTATTTGTATCTTTCCACTATTTCTTGTCATGTTTTAAGTTGCTCTTGTGATTAAGTATCATAAAGTAATAAATTACTTATTCAAAATCTACCCATTTTCATTTTTTTTCTTCACAAGCCCTTATAAGAGTCAAGTTATATAGACTGGGGACTAGTTGGTTTCGAGGCAAGGCACCGGACTCAAGACAAAGTGGTTGTGGGTTCAAATCCCGGCTACACCGGTTGGGATTTTTATTGACGATTTCTCTCTGCGGCAACCACCCCTGGTCTCAGCAGCGAAGAATGGCTTGAAACGTCAATTACTCATTAACTAAATAATATGAGTACCTTCGAAGTCGGAGTTATCTGCCTGTGCGGCGAGGGATCCCTGTGCACACGGCTGACAGGGAAAATGGATTAACAAGCAAAATTCAGTTCCTAGTCTCTAGGGACTTCGTCAGAGATCAAAGCAGGCGAACGAAAAATAAAATATATAGACCGTTGACTGTCAAGCAAAAACCTCGAAATTTTACAAGTCACATATAAAGGAAATCAATAGATGCACTGTTTATCCTGCTACCAATGCCAAACACGGAGAGTCCTTGAAAGACACAAATAAAAAAAAAAAAAAGATAATTCTGTAGAAATCTGATGGAATAATTCCAGTAAATAATTGTATCGATCATTAGACGCATTAATGCATAGGTACAGCTGTTTATTTTCATCTCAAAGTAGAATTTTAGTTCTAATCTTGGAGACTGTGCAGTATTTATGAGTGAAGATATTCTAACTCTTCTACATTCCACTCATTTTAAAATTGATATTTGATGGGAATGGTTTCAATTATAACACAACAGAACATCAAAGAGGAGTAGGCATATTAATAAAACGAGAGCTACAAAATATATAAATACCCACTGGACATACAATGATAGAATTATACTATTAAAAATGAAGGCAAAACTTTTTGACAAAACAATAATACAGACATACGCACCCACTCAAGATTATACAAATGAACAAATAGAAGCATACTATGAAGATCAAAATACAGTTATGAAGCAAGTGAAATCTACAAACATCTTGATTGTAATGGATGACATGGACGCTAAAGTAGGAAGAGGTAGATATAAGACCATTATTGGAAATCATGGTTTAGGAAAAAAAAATGACAGAGAAGAAATATTAATACAATTCTGTGAAGAAAACAGGCTGATAATATGTAACACCTTGTTTGAGCAAGAGAAAAGGGAATTATACTCATGGAAAAGCCCTTGAGATAGGAAGAGGAATGAAATAGATTATATACTGATAAAAGAGAGATTCCGTAACATCATCAAGAAAGCCAAAAACTATCCAGGAGCAGATATTAATTCAGATCACAATCCTGTAATGATTAAAATGAAAATCAAATTAAAGAGAAACAAACAAAAGAAATAAAATTAATAATAAGAAAAAAATGCAGCAATACCAATAGATATAACAGCTTTAAATCAGAAAGATGTTAAAGAAACTTATACAGAACAAGTAAAGAACACATATCAGAAGCTGCGAGAAGAAGGTATTGAGCAGTGCATAAGGGAAATTCCTGAAGAAAAAGTCACAACCAAATGGCATTGCAAAAAAAAAAGCATACAAGAATCTTGTGACACCTTACCCAAAAAGGAAAATAAAAAAAAAACAAAAATGAAACAACAGACAACAAGTTAGAAAAAAAATGGAAAAAAAGAATATAAGCGAAGACCACTGCCAGATACAAGGAAATTGATAATGAAATACTCAAAATGTGCAAAAAGGCAAAATAAGACTGGCTCAACCAAAGATGTCTAGAAGTCGAAACTATGGAAAGTAAACAAAATGTAAGAGGGATGCACACAGAAACAACAGAGATATAATCGATAGATGGCAGGAATATATAGCAGAATTATTTAATGACGAAAGGGACAAAAAACCATTTATAAAATGTATGTCCAGCTATAAAATCCTGAAATCTGCAGTAGAAACAGCTACAAAAATTAATGAAAAAGGGAAAAGGGAAAAGGGAAAAGCATCAGGACCTGACAATATACAGATAGAGATAATACAAGCACTAGAAGATTTTGGCATTGAAGTGATCACAGACATATGCAATGACATAAACCATACAGGATACATACCAGATGAACGAAAAACATAAACTTTCAATGCATTACCTAAAAATAATGGTGCAGTTGAATGCAGTGATTTTAGAACAATAAGCCAAATGAGCAAGGTAACACAAATTTTACTAAAAGTTATGCAGGGAAGGATTCAGAATAAAATCAATATTGAATTAGATGAGCAGCAATTTGGATTCAGGAAAAACAGTGGGACAAAAGAAGTCATATTTAGCATAAGGGCATTGATTGAAAAATACATAGAAGTAAACAAACCAATATATGCCTGCTTCATAACCTACAAGAAAGGTCTTGATAGAATAAACCATAATCAACTTATTGACTGCCTAAAAGATATAAATTTGGACGATAAAGATATAGACTAATAATATCTAATTTGTATTGGGAGCAATCGGCATTAATAAAATATAACAAAGAGAACTCTACACCCATTGATATAAAAAGAGGAGTAAGACAGGGATACGTCCTAATACCAAGCTTGTTCAATCTATACACTGAGCAAATCTTTAAAAACATCACAGAGATGGCAGGCCTCCACATTATTGGAAAGATAATCAATAACCTAAGATATGCTGATGATACTGTACTACTAGCAGAAAATCCTAAAGATCTACAACAATTACTTATTGTATTAAACATGACGAGTAAAAAATATGGACTAGATATGAATATATATATCTCTCTCTGCGATCAGGACTCAATCAGAGTAGGATTCCAGACTCTCTCGTGAAGTCAGCTGTCAGGTTAAGTGTGTTGATCGCCCCCACAGACAGAACATTACAATTAGAGTCTGCCATATCCACTCTGATTGAACACCCGTTAAAACGTTGCACTGTGTTCTGCGCCAGTGGCCCAGTGCATCTGATTTCAGCCAGCATTTTATTCAGGTTTACATTCCTTAGCCTTTGATTGTCCCCAATCTTCCTGCAAGGCAGCAAGTGATCTTTTCTGAAGGGGGATTCTGCACTTAGATGGTCGTCCCTCCCAGGTTTACGAGCACCATCTGCCCGAGTCACTAGAGGTGATTAACACAGACATGCACACACAAAGATAGGAGATGTGACCAATACAGACATGCACACAGCGATACGAGGTATGACTAACACTGACAGACATCAAGATATATGACACATGACTAACATACACATGCACATAAAGATATGAAATATGACTGACATAGACATGCACACACAAAGATATGACACATGCCTAACATAGACATGCACACAAAGGTATGAGATATGACCAACATAGACATGCACACACAAAGATATGAGATGTGACTAACATAGCCATGCACACACAAGGATATGAGATGTGATATACACATACATGTACACACAAAGATATGAGATATGACTAACATAAACATGCACACAAAGATATGAGATATCTAACCCAAACATGCACACACAAAGATATGACACATGACTAACACAGATACACACTAAGATATGAGATATGACTAAACACATACACACATAAAGATATGAGACATGATTAACACGGACACACCAAGATATGAGATATGACTAACATGACACACACCAAGATATGAGCCATGGTTAGCACACACAAGCTAAGATATGGGCCATGGCTAGCACAGAATCACATCAAGATAGGAGCCATGGCTAGCACTGAAACACATCAAGATATGAGTCATGGCTAGCACAGAAACACATCAAGATATTAGCTATGGCTGGCACAGAATCACATCAAGATATGAGCCATGGCTAGCACAGAATCGCATCAAGATATGAGCGATGCCTAGAAAAGAGACACATCAAGATATGAGCCATGGTTAGCACACACGCACACACAAGCTAATGATATGTGTCATGGCTAGCACAGAATCACATCAAGATATGAGCCATGGCTAGCACAGAAACACATCAAGATATGAGCCATGGTTAGCACACACGAACACACAAGCTAAGATATGAGCCATGGCTAGCACGATAACACATCAAGTTATGAGCCATGGCTAGCACAGAATCACATCAAGATATGAGCCATGGCTAGCACAGAAACACATCAAGATATGAGCCATGGTTAGCACACACACACAAGCTAAGGCATTAGCCATGGCTAGCACAGAAACACATCAAGATATGAGCCATGGCTTCACGGAAAAACACCAAAAAATAAACCATGTCCAGCACAAAAACACATTAAGGTATCCATATGCTTGGGTTTGTTGTAGAACTCTTCTTAACGCGAGAATCATCGACATACGAGATTAACTGTTCACAGGTTTCGTTCAAACAGTTGTCCGGAGATTTGAGAGTGCAGTCTGACCCGTAGAACGTTCCCTTGCATATACAGTTCCCGGTTGACTGTTCACATGTGTCGTTGAATCGTTGAAGCAGTTGTCCGGACATTTGAGAGTGCAGTCTGATCCGTAGTACGCTTCCTTGCACGTACAGTCTGTACTTTCCGGGTCACATATGATGTCACAGCCATCAGAACACGTCTGTTTGCACTGTAGCCCAAAATTACCATCGGGACAAGTGTCACTACAGGTATAGCCAGGATGTTTACATTGTAGGCATTTTCCGGATTTTCCTCACATAAAGGACATACACTAAGCCAAGATCCGGAGCAGTCGTGCCCATAGATCCCATGTGGACATTTGCCGTGACACGTACCGATGATGACGTTGTAGCCTTTGCAGCACCCACTACACACTGCACAAAACGACTAAGAATGCCCGTCCAGACAATAGGTGTCTGTAAATGTTTGCACCTCACACACCGGCAGTGCACTGTCGGCCTGCGAAATGGTCGGTGAGAACTCAATCCTAATGTGTGCCATTGTCGCTTGTGTGGAGACTACAATTGTATTCACAGTCACAGAAATATTGGGGTATGATATATCATTATACTGGAACACTACGCCGCCACTGTCAGAGAAAGCCTTTAGAGTGGCATTCTTTACCCGAATCATAGTGATAGCTCAATAATAGATTCGAAGGGTGTGAGTCTTCTGGTGCGTGGCAAAGTTCAGATGCCAGTAAACAGAATTGGTTCCACTTCTCAATTGTGTGTGTGTGCAGTCAATGTCATAGAGATTGGTCTTTGTTTTGCCATTAACTGCGGTACTGGTCCACATCCGTCTTCTGTATAGCGAGCATTAAATGTGTCGGTATGGTTTGTGTTCTGTTTGAGAGCCACATTCCGACCCCGCCATTGTAGATGGAGCAGATATTTGCAACTATCGCCCCTTCAATCCGTAACTTGTTGATCAGTCCATCCCAGAGCGAAAGACATCAGTCTCGTGCGAACTACCTAAAAATCTTGATACAATGTTACATGAGGCAGAACCATTTATTTTTACTGTGAAACTGTCCGGATATGTTAAGTCATTCAGATAAATCCTAAACCAGGAGAACGGCAAAGATTGATTGAGAGTTGCCTCAACTGATGTAGAATCTGTGTCCGGATTACACGCGGTGTCGTTGTTATCAAACAGGAAAGTAAGGTCAGATATTTGGGCGTATTTGTAAACGAGATCCAAGTACTGACACTGGGGTTCGAAATATTCGTGCTGACAACTGTCATTGTTTGGGTATGTCCCTTTAGTTTTGTCACAAACTGCGTCATTATAGCAGTGACATTGTAACGTACAATTTGCCCCAAACCAACCGTCTGCACAAGTTACGTCATTAACTTCTAAGGTCGCGTACGAAGCCAGCAGAATAAAGGCTTGATCTACAGTGGTGGTTAACGAACTATGTACAAACATTTATTATCAAACCAGTGGTTACATTTCTAAAAATCCGCCAACTCGCTGTGATAACAGATAGCGTGATGTTCAAAGAAAACATTGTTTACACAATGACACGAACGCGAACAGCTTCCATCTTGGTGCATCCCATGACGTCATCCCTGATATGAATATCAAAAAGACTAAAACTATGATCATAAACAAAGAAAATTCTCAATTTTTGAAGGAATATATCTGGAGACAGTTCAGAGCTGCAACTACCTGAGACATACTATAACCAGTGATGGAAAATGTATAACTGAAATAAACAAAAGAATAGGAGTGGCAAAAAGTAATTTTAATGTCATGAAAAATATACTAAAATCAAAACAAATTACACCAGGACTAAAACTAAGAATAGCAAAATGTTACATCTTCTCAATATTCCTGTATGGTGCATAGAATGGACATTAGAGAAGTCTACCCTTACAAATCGGTTTCTTCGTGTATCAATATGCAAAACTTCGTATGTTAGATTTTTATTTCGAGTTCTTAGATAAGTTTGTAGATAGATCCAACTTTCAGTTATGTGAAACAGATACTGATAGTTTATACTTGGCTTTAAGTGCACCTAAGTTGGCGGATATAGTTAAGTCAGGTCTGCGGAATGAGTTTAATAGCGTATATAAAGACTGGTTTCCTGCTGAGTTTTGCGATGAACATATTAGCAAGACAGATTGTATAAGCTGTAAGGTTGTTAAAGCGTACACAAAACGAACGCCAGGTCTTTTTAAACTAGAGTACGAAGGGACAGCTCTTGTTAGCTTATGTAGCTAGACGTACCATTGTAGTGGGGATTACGATAAAATCAGTTATAAGGGGTTAAGCAAGCAACACAACAAATTAGATTAAGATATGTTTTTAGAGGTTCTCGCCACGCAAAAGGCCAAGGGTGGGAAATATTTTCCTACAGTCAAACAAGAAACGCTCTTTCCTATTTCTATATAAAGATAAAGGTAGCTGATGATAACGTCTCGACTACGCCTCTAGATATTTAACTCTTTACACTACCAGCTTAGACTGACCAACGATCTCTAACAGTTTCGCCCCTTATGATTCATCGATGACACATAGTTAAGCAGACACCCAACTACATAGCCTTAAATAAATGTTATCCTTGTACAATATATTTACTCAATGTCCTGAATATGTTTGTAATGATATATAATATCTACTGTATGTTATACACATATTGAGATAATAAAAGAATAAAATATATCTTTGTCTTTTGTTTTATATTGATCGTTTTTCATTGTTGTTGTATAATCTACTAACCTATCACTAGCGAGCCAGCAAGAACTCCAAAGTCAGCACACACCAGCCATAAATAGGTCACTTCCAGGGTCACCCGCAGACACGCGATCCGCCCCGAGATCACCACGCCGCCCGCCGCACGAGGGGTCACACCGCCCGCCGCACGAGGGGTCACGCCGCCCGCCGCCTCACGAACGATTAACTCCCCTTGCCTTTCGTGTACATTAGGCGTAAAATACGCCTACTATATATCTTTGTTAATTTACGGCCAAATGCGACCCAAAACCTTCCTGCTATACTACTCACGGGCGGTTAAGTATTTATTGATTTTAATTCGTTTGTAGTGATACCGTGGGTTTTTTTCTAACCATAACCAAAACTATTTTTTTCTTTAATGAAATACTAAACACAATTCAAAAGAGACAAATGAGATTTTTGGGGCATGTTAAGAGACACAGCATTCTACTAAAAGTAATTTTGGAAGGAAAAATACAAGGTAAACGATTCAGAGGCAGTCGAGTAACATGGAAAGATGGAAAAATCAGTCTATGAGAACTTACACTATCAAAGCAAGAGACGGAACCAAATGCCGCTCCATGGTAACCAACCTTCGGTGCGGAGATGGCACTCCATGATGATGCTAATGTTTTAGTTCATTAAAGTAACAATGTGTGATTGTAGTGTTAGCATTTACAGTTGTCATCTTGTTTTATCTCCGACATTAGAACACTTACGAGGATGATTATAATCATAATGAAGCTTAATGGTAATGACTGGATAAAATATGATCAAAGAGTGCAGTTCAATACCTTGTATTCTGATCTCTCTAGAGATATCTTCGTATGATAATGATGAAGGTAATAATGACGATGGCAAATGAAAAATGTAATAATGGCGATGGTAATGATGAAGGTAATAATGTCGATGGTAATGATGAAGGTAATAATGATGATGATTATGATGAAGATAATAATGGCGATGGTGATGATGAAGGTAATAATGACGATGGAGATGATGAAGGTAATAATGGCGATGATAATGATGAAAGTAATAATAGCGATGACAATGATGAAGGTAATAATGGCGGTGATAATGATGAAAGTAATAAGAGCGATGACAATGATGAAGGTAATAATGGCGATGATAATGATGAAGGTAATAATGACGGTGAAAATTATGACAATAAAAATGTCGATGATAATTATGAAGGTAATAATGACGATGATAATTATGAAGGTAATAATGACGATGATAATGATGAAGGTAATAATGAAGGTGAAAATGATGACAATAATAATGACGATGATAAATGAAGGTAAAAATGACGTAATAATGATGATGATTATGATGAATGTAATAATGATGATAATAATGATGAAGGTATTAATGACGATGTTAACGATGAAGGTAATAATGACGATGGTAATGATGAAGTTAACAGTGACGAAGGTAATGATAAAGGTAATAATTATGATATTGATGTTGAAGTTAATAACGACGATGATAATGATGAAAGTAATAATAACGATGATAATGATGAAGGTAAAAATTACGATAACAATGATGAATGTTATAATGATGATGGTAATGATGAAGGTAATAATAACGATGGCAATGATAAAGGTAAAAATGACTATGGTAATTCTGAAGATGACTATAACGATGGTAATGATGAAATTAATAATGATGTTGGTAATGATGAAAGTAATAATGATGATGATAATGATGAAGGTAATAATGACGATGATAATAATGAAGGTAATAATGACGATGATAATTTATAATTAAGGTAATAATGAAGATGGTAATGATGAAGGTAACAATGACGATGGTAATGATAAAGGTAATATGACGATGGTAATGATGAATGTTATAATGATGATGGTAATGATGAAGGTAATAATAACGATGATAATGATGAAAGTAATAATAGCGATGACAATGATGAAGGTAATAATGGCGATGATAATGATGAAAGTAATAAGAGCGATGACAATGATGAAGGTAATAATGGCGATGGTAATGATAAAGGTAATAATGACGATGGTAATGATGAAGGTAATAATGACGATGATAATGATGAATGTAATAATGACGATGAAAATGACGAAGGTAATAATGACGATGATAATGATGAAGGTAATAATGACGATGATAATGATGAAGGTAATAATGACGATGGTAATGATGAAGGTAATAATGATGAAGGTAATAATGATGAAGGTAATAATGACGATGGTGATGATGAAGGTAATAATGACGGTTTGGCACATAATGATGATGATGATGTTACTATTGCACTTTTGCAATTGTATATAATAATTTCATTTAGCTAACACAAGTTCTATGATTTCACTTGTTTACGGTTTACTCCGAGAGTTGTTACAAATGCTATTTGTCATCATCATCATCATCATGTGCCATACCTGGTGGCATAATCTATCATGTCCTTCCACAATCTTCTATTCCCAGTCATCATCATCACCGTGTGCCATCTCCGCAACGAATGTTGGCTACCATGGAGCGTCATTCTTCTCTGTCTCTTGCTTTGATGGTGCAGGTTGTCATAGTCTGGTTTGTCCATATTTTGATGTTACTCGTCCGTGTTAGTCTTAATCTGCCTCTGCCTCTTTTACCTAATATTTTCCCCTCCAGGATTACTTTTAGTCGGCTGTTGTGTCTTTTAACATACATAGATACCATTCACAGTAAACCGTATTAATTTTATTGTTGACTGTTATCCATGCCATGACATCGAGCTATCAATATCTTCTATTTTTATCGTCCGCGATATCTTTCCTTTTATTTTGCAAGTTGTAACTAAGTATTCGAACTTTCCTCTTCTCATAATAGATCTCCCATTTTGTGATTGTTTATTGAAACTGTCCTGGTTGGTCTTTTTAGCTGCCCATAGAAATTTCAAAATTCTTCTAAGAAATTCTATCTTTATAGCCCCTAAACGTCTTTTCATTTTTGTGTCTACTGTCCATGATTCTCTTCCATAGGTCAGAAATGGTCTTTTGTGCATGTTTCTCTTAAAAGCGCTTTAATTTAAAGGGGATATAATTTAAACAATAATTAAGAAGGTTGATAAATATTGAGTTGTCTCCCGTATATTTAAAAATATTTCTTGCATGATCTTCATTTTTGTCGAAGTCATTCAGCTAGTGAGTCATAAATACAGATCTACTTGACTATGCATACACACATGCACACACACACACACACACCAACATACATACATACATACATACATACATTAATCATCATCAAGTACCGGGCCTGCTGCCGCAGGTGATCATGTCTTTCCACAACTTTCGATCTTGACTGTTATTTATCATTTCTGTTGTTGACCTTCTGCCAAGCCATTCTCTTAAGCTGTCTGTTATTTTTTTCTCTTTGCTTCCCTCTATCTCTTCGTCCTCACTTTTTCCAGTTGTTACAATATATTCCAGTTGTTCTCTTCTCATTACATGGCCAAAAATTATGATTGTTTCTTCCTAATATTGGAAATTAGCTCTCTTTTTTTTTAATTTGACCTTTTCAGAAAATGTGTGTTACTCTTCTTAGCTGTCCATGGTATTCTCAACATTCTTCTGTAAAACCACATTTCTACAATCTCCTATGATTCTCTTGTCTGTTGTCCTATTGTCCATGATTCACATCCATATGTTAAGACTGGCTCTATATAACATTAAAGAACTCTTTTTCTTGTTTCTATTGTCAAAATGGATTGCATAGTATCTTACTCATTTTTTTGGAAAGCTGCTTTTGCCTGAGCCATTCTGCATCTCACCTCTTTTGTACATCTTCCGTCTGAGGTTAACAAAGTTCTCAATATTTAAATTCATTTATCTGTTTTAATATTGTTCCACTTGTCTTTATTTTGCACTGAGGTGATGTCTTTTTCTTTGTTGTTACCATTACTTCTGTCTTTTTGCTATTATTGCTGAGTCCTTTATTTTTGCTTTCTTTCACTATAATGTCTAACATTTCTTGTAACTAATTTCACTCTTAGCGATTAAGACTGTCTCATCAGCATACCTTAGATTATTTATATTATGACCTCCAATTGTTATTCCAGGCATGCCCTTTTTATCTTAAAATAATCTCACTATAAATAATATACAAATCTGGTGATAGCACACAAACCTGCCTAAATACCCTGTTTTATTTGTTGAAACATTCCCAATTGGTTTCCAGATCTTATGGCCGCTGTTTGTTGCCAGTACATGTTCTTTATTATTCTTAGATCTTTGTTGCCTACATTTATGCTTTCTAAAATTGTGATTATTTCTTGGTCCTTTACTTTGTTAAATGCTTTGGTATAAATTATGAAACATAGGCATAGATCTGTTTTCACCTCCTTGGCTCTTTCTACTGAAGATCTTATGATTTATATGGCATTGCTCGTTCCTTTACCTCCAATTTAACCACACTGTTCATCTCATCGGTAATTTCTGGACTGATTTTGTTTCGCACTCCTCGCATGATGATTCTTAGTAATATCTTGTCATATGACTCATAAGGCTGATTGTGCGATGATCATCGCATTCAATCGCACCAGATTTCTTTGGTATGGCTATGAATATTGATTTGAGCAGGTCGTCTGAGATATATCCGCTGTTGTAGATATCATTCAATATTTTTGTTATTATTTCTATTCCAAAATCATACAAGGCTTCAATTTCTTCATTTTTTATATATCTGGTCCAGGAGCTTTTCCTGCTTTCAAATTGCGCAAGGCGTCTTCCACTTCGTCTCTGAGTATTTCTGGTCCTTCTCCATTATCCTTTATATTTACTTCTGTTCGTTCATCATTATAAAGATCTTTAATGTATCATGTCCATCGTTTCCTTATGCTTTCTTGTTCAATCAACAGTTCTCCTTCCTTTGATCTTAAACATCCAGTTTTTGATTGCGTTTTTCTTCCTGTTAATTCATCAATTTTGTTTGAATATAGCTGTAGCATCTCCTTTGTGTTACATTTAAATCTACATACATACATACATACACACACACACATACATACATACATACATACTTACATACATACATACATACATACATACATACATACATACATACATACATACTTACATACATACATACATACATACATACATACATACATACATACATACATACATACATACATACATACATACATACATACATACATACATACATACATACATACATACATACATACATACATACATACATACATACATACATACATACATACATACATACATACATACATACATACATACATACATACACACATACACACATACACACATACATACATACATACATACATACATACATACATACATACATACATACATACATACAATATCATCATCATCATTTGCCATACCGGTTGCCGTAGGCGATCATGTCCTTCCACCATCTTTTATCCACAGTCATCGTATCACTTCTGTTGTTGACTGTTATTTTATCTCTTTGTTGTCCGCGATCTCTCTTTCCTTTTATTTTGCCAGTTGTAACCAAGTATTCCAACTTTCCCCTTCTCATGATGTGCCCGAAAAATGTTGATTGTTTCTTACATACATACACACACACATACATACATACACACATACATACATACATACATACACACATACACACATACATACATACATACATACACATCACACAAATATGTACACTGTTTCCGGGCTGTTGTTTTTATTGTCTACATATAAGTATAAGTTCCCTCCCCTTGTCTTGACATTGTCTAGACAGCTTTATAGGGACTATGGTTTTAATTATCACATTTTTTTCCATCACCACGACACATTTTTGAGTGTTGTGGTCAATATCACTCCAGGCCACCTCTACTTCCAAAGAAAAGTCTCTTGTACCCATTTTTAGAAGCTGGGTAACTCGATAGAACCGACCATTTCTGATCACGAAGCAGGAAAACTAACCGCTCAGCCACCTAGGTCCTTTCTCCTGTATATAAAAAAATGTAAAGTGCCCCGTCACGCCAAGTGGTGTATAGGGAATATAGTGTTAGTGACTAAAATGTGTACAGACCTTCGGTAAGTAACTTTTGGGGCAACGTGGTCATTGTGGTACGTCATTGCCGTTTTACTTTCCAAGAAAAATTCGGTACCCATTTAAGGCTGGGTGAACCTGGAGGTCGTCGATCAGGATCGAACAGGACCTTTTGTCCTTTGTAGTTCAGTTCACTAACCACTGAGCTATCGCGACTTCCTCCTCCTGTATACAGTTTAAATAAATTCTATTACTACAGAGCGATGGAAACTTGCGACGGTCATTGGTGTAAATTTATATTCTCCTTATGTGCATATATTATACCCACGTGAGAAGCTGTTCACAAAACAGCATCCAACATTAGACACTAATATTTTTTTTATCAAATTACTGACGTGATTGCTTACTACCGACCGTCTGTAAAGACGCACAGGGCCCTTTATACCCAAGCTTACATTTCGGCTGTTCTTCTCCTTCTTTGTTTTTTTTAGACAGTTAATCTAGAAGGTTATTTGTGTAAATCAAGTGGCAGCCGATTGTTTTGTTTGCCGTACAAATGGTAACTGATTGTTATAGCTACCACAGAGTTGTTTTTTTTTTTTTCATTTTTCTACCTCATCGGGAGTAGAATAAACAGTGATTCTACTGGTTTCTATTTTAAAAGAAAAACTGATGCTCTTTTTTTCTTCCATGTTAACAGATACTTATGTTGTTCTATTCTGAAAAAGAATGTTCTTGTTCATCCTTAAAGGATGGTCGTTTTTGGCTAGTGTAGTATTTTCTTTCGGATTGGCTTTATCGCAGTCGGGGCATTCTCATATCCGCTCTAACGTCCGTTCTAACAACTATCAAAGTGAGCGCCTGCTGAGTCTCCCTGTCCTGCATTGTTTGAACATGTTACTTTCTTTGCCATTGATGATGCTTTTCCTCGTTTCTCCCCTCGTGGCGTCGTGTTCTACCATTCTTTTAACGTGTGGATTATCCTCATCTTCCTTATCGTCATCTTGTGAGATGTGTACTTTTAAAGCCCTTGTCCCCGCACCCCCCCCCCACACCCCAATCTCTATTCTTGTCGATATGTTTGATCTTATCTAATGAGTCTATACCTGCCAAATGGGAGCCGCGAAAGCTCAGTCGTTAATGAACTGGACTTCAAAGGACAAGAGTTAGGATTCGATCCCGACCAACGGCTTCCGGGTTCACCCAGCCTTTAATGGGTATCGGATTTTTTTCTGGGAAAATAAAGCGGCACGGATACGTATTCATCTTCAAGTACCGGGCCTGCTGGCGTAAGTGATCATGGCTCTCCATAACTTTCGATCTCGACAGTTATTTATCATTTCTGTTGTTGACCTTCTGGCAAGCCATTCTCTTAAGCTGTTTGGTATTTTTTCTCTTCGCTTCCCTCTATTTCTTCGTCCCTCAATTTTCCCAGATTTTACAATATATTCCAGTTGTTCTTTTCTCATTACATGGCCAAAAATGATGATTGTTTACAAGCGTAATACCGACCACATTATTCCAAAAATCATGTGCTGAGAAGTCAGTAAATTTATGGTCACTAACACCATATTCCCTATACGCCACTTGGCGTGACGGCGACAGTAGTATATAAAAGGGATTTGTGCTACGTTTTGCATGGCAACGCTACGTTTCTGCATCGTTATGGCAATATTGTTGGCACCATTCCTGCATATTTCTGGTACGATGGAATCTATGCAGAGTTGACCTCGATTATCGCGGGTGGTCGGGTAACCAGTGGCCGGGTGACCGCTTATCTCGTGGGGAATTATCTCGAGTGGGCAGCACGCCGGGGCTTATCTCAAGTGGGTCTGTCGCTCGCTGGCTATAGACACCAGTGGTTCTAAAACTCGTGTGTGTGTCAGCGGTTCTAAAACTTGCGCGCTCACGCTCTCGCGCGGGCGGGGCGGGTGGGGAAAATCCCTTATTGGTCGAGTGTGTGTTATTAGTATCATCATCATGTGCCAGGATAGCGGTTCTTGGGGAACGGGGTTGGTCGGCACAGGGTGTGTTATTGTAGTATCGCTAACATCATATACCAGGTGTTATTATAGCGATTTTTAGTGACACATATCATCATGTGCCACCTCGGTCATCATCATGTGCCACCTCGGCGCGGTGGTCGTCGCGGGGGTCTTTGCGGGTCGGCGCGGGGCTTGGCGCGGGTCGTCGGGTCGGCTCGGGCAACATCAGCATGTGTAGTAAGGTGTGCTAACATTAAATAGTGACGCTCTCTCTCTCTCTCTCTCTCTCTCTCTCTCTCTCTCTCTTTCACATTCATGGTAAAGCAAAACAAAATTCGTTCTATATTTCACAACTTTATTAATACAACAAAATATACAATACATATGTAACGGGTTTGTTTCATTTACTCGACTGATGGAAAACTGTTCCTCCGTCCAAGCCGGGGCCTAATCCTTTTTAAATTGGCTCTGCCCAGGACAAGTCTAACTCGATCACCAGGCTTATACAGGGGTCTTTCAAATTTAAAGTTGCGTTTGGTATTATACAAAGTGTTCCCTACCTGTTTTTAATTGTCTGCGTTGACGTCGACCGGTGCCATTTTTATACTTCTGTGATACGAATGGTTATAACTTCGAAGTAGGGCGGGGAGGACTCGGACATAAGACAACTTATTGGATTTCTTGAAATATCGCCACATCCGTTGTTGAGAGTCCTATTAAAGCGTTCCACCACGGCGGCCTTAATATCTTCGTTCTGCGTAGTGAAAAAGTGAACGTTGTTGTCAGCGAGGAATTTCTGAAATGTTCTGTTCAGAAACTCTGACCCTTATCCGTTTGAAAACTCGCGGGTTTCTCAACGAGAAATATCTTACCGACGGCTTTCACTAAGGATTTCCCCGTTTTGGTTCGTATCGGTACAGACCACGCGAATTTACTGAAAACGTCCACGCAAGAAACCAATAGGAATATCCATCGTTGTGTTTTTTCAAATGTCTCAAATCAATTAGGTCTGCCTGATATTGCTCTTGGGGGCCACTCGTTATACTGGGACGCCTTTCAAATCTGCGACGAATTGGTTTATGAAGGGTATAGGTATCCTGATGACTCAACCATTGTTTGATATTTGCGAGTCCCAGTTTGGTGTTACGTTGCAGGGCCGTTGCACCACTATACGCCCCTGGTCGACTAGGGTCAAAATAATGACGTCTCAATATTTTCTCCACCGTTCCCATTTTGGTGTTGGGATTCCGCTCTTTCTTTTTTTAGGTCTCAGTTTATACGTGGTTACGGGCGGGGTGGTTTCATTACCTACCTTTGGGTTTCCGCTGGTGGTGGTGTCTTGGTCTGCTCTGGTGATACCTCGGTTGATGGTGGTGGGGATGTGTTTTTTCTGTTGCCGTGTTGTGTTGAATGACATCGACCGAGCCCAATGAGCGTCGTTTATACTGCTCCAATCTAGTTAAATATTGATGCAGGGCACGTTGGTACTTATCGGCGGGTGCTAAATTATCGCGGAATAGGATACGTTGCATTTCATCATCTAAATCTCTCAAGTTGTCACCGATCGCCTCGGGTGGGGTATACGTGCTAGTAATCTATTTAAGACCCTCGAGGAATCGAGGATCCATCAAGATAATTTTTTTTGGCCATTGTTACGCACGTAGTACTCCACCGAGAATACTTAATATAGGACGGAGCAAAGCACCTATGAACCCACCGGTTTGTAGAATCTCTTTCCGCCGCTTAGATTCGGTTCTTTTTAGTGAGAAGTCTCAACTTGTTCTTGTGTCGACGTAGCTCGCACTTCTGTCGCTGAGTGAGTCTAACATTACCTTTTAAAATGTTATGACAACACTCACACAAAAAGTTAATGAGCTTGGGAGAGGCTGTTTTTAATATGGCTCTTAAACCACTCGGCGAGGCGGTGCGCATACATTTCACCGTGCCGTCTAAGTGCTTCATCACACGATTCTCTACTTTGGCATGTAGACGATTTGTCTCTCCCTGGGAATATTTTTGTTCTCAACCTAAGATTATCAGGTGTATCATAACGAAGGTCGACCAGCAAATAACCGCGAGGAGACGCTGTCGCGTCCTTAAAACTATCTTGCAGGTACCCCACCTGTCATGGGTACATTTGTTTATCCAGATTGATAATTTGACTACTGTCTCTCGGTTTCTTGAAAAGGACTAAATAGTGCGTATTGAGACTTATGGTTCGATGTTCTTTATTTTTTCCGAATAGATTTTGAACAATGTACATCACAGTAATATCTCTGTGATGACTACCTTGGTGAATAATTTTGTTACCCGCTCATCCGTCTCTGACATCAAGTCATCGATGACGATCAGTCTTCTCTTCTTACCACCTTCCAATTTATCCACATCTGGTAGACCCTCGATAAATCTCACTGACCCCATAGTCTCGTATATCGGTTGTCATTCCGCATAACACCATATAACTTCCTCCGGTACGGGGACAGAAAACTCGTGAAGGTTTTGTATAAACTTTTGCACAAATACCGTTTTCCACACCGGTAGGACCGGCTATCAGAGCTGTGAAGGGATGATTCCATCGGGGATCCATCCTCACAAGTGCTACCAACTTTAGTGATTATACCACCGACAAAAATAACGAGTGATTTTAGGTCAGCACGCCAGGTTTCCCTCTTCAACTAACACTTATTTAAAAAACCACATCCTATATAAACAGTACAGGGGGAGTTTCCTAGTCTCAAGCCGCATTACCTGAGACCGAGTTGTTACACGCGCATACATACACAATTATTACACACATCATATTTCCCACATAACACCCTGTTTGGTCCGTTCCAGAGGTCACTGAACATGTCGCAACACGACTGATAACGTATTACCTCGCCTGATAACGTATTGCGTTAGCTACTATAAATAGACGGTCCTCGACCCGATAAACGGGTATAAAACCCCCAGTCGAACAGTGTACACGCACACACACATAGATAACCAGCGTCTATTACCAGGTGGCTTGTGTTGGTTTTCTTTGAATATGGAGTCGTGTAACTTGAATACGCCAATTTCGTTTGATGTCAGTGATCAGCGCATATTTATGTCACGCGGTAATGAGACTGTAGTTCCATTGTCTAAAGATGGCGTTAAGGCAGTCTCGGTTTGTGTTTTTCGTAACAGACCATTGATAAATATAAGGACATATAGCGGTGAGAGTTTTTTGAAGTTTCCTACCAGAGCTGGGATAACACTATCGAGAGAGGAATTTATCACGTTAGTTGAGATGCGAGAGGACATTTTAACCGCTTATGCTAACCTCAACTACACGCCACCTCTCGTTAACCAGATCAACTACACGCCGCCTGTTGTTAACCACCAGAACTACACGCCATCTCTCGTCAACCACCACAACTACATACCATCTCTTGTTAACCCGAATCTCATCAACTACACGCCCCTTTTGTTAACCAAGGGAACCTCACTCTTGTTAATCAGACGACAGATTCGGCAGCCAATATGGATGCCCGGGTGTTTCAGCAGAGTCACCAATTACCCATTCCAGCTTTGATCAAGGTTTTGTCAAAATGGAGGGGGTTGTGTTTTGAAGGCTAATGAAACTTCCTATACACCTGTGTTTGATAGAGATTTAACACAAACAGACAGTACCACCAAAACAGGAGGGAGGAAACCCAGACGCTTAAATTATCAACAATCGGACAGTAATATAAATATATTTTCTCATATGTGTTGTATATTTGGTTGTATTAATAAACTTGTGAAATATAGAACGAATTTTTGTTTTGCTTTACCATGAATGTGGAAGAGAGAGAGTCACTATTTAATGCTTGCGCACTACACATGTTGATGTTGCCCGAGCCGTCCCGCGACGACCCCCGGCGCCGACGACCCGCGTCGACCGGCGACGACCCCCGCGCCGAGGTGTCACATGATGACCCAGGTGGCACATGATGTGTCACTAAAAATCGCTATAATAACACCTGATGATACTACAATAACACACCCTGTGCCGACCAACCCCCCAAGAACCGCTATCCTGGCACATGATGATGATACTAATAACACTCGACCAATAAAGATTTTCCCCTCCCGCCCCGCGCGAGAGCGCGCAAGTTTTAGAACCGCTGACACACAAGTTTTAGAACCACTGGTGTCCAGCGACAGACCCACTTGAGATAAGCCCATCTTTTCCCCCAAAGTTTTAGACCTCTCCCTTCCGGTTCCACCCGCCCCGCCCGCGCGAGAGCGTGAGCGCGCAAGTTTTAGAACCGCTGACACACACACAAGGTTTAGAACCACTAGTGTCCATAGCCAGCGAGCGACCCACTTGAGATAAGAATCCCGGCGTGCTGCCTACTCGACATAATCCCCACGAGATAAGCGGTCACCCGGCCACTGGTCACCCGACCACCCGCGATAATCGAGGTCAAGATTGCATAGTACCAGAAATATGCAGGAATGGTGCCAAAAATACTGCCATAGCGATGCAGGCACTGTGCATTGCCATGCAAAACCTAGCCCAAAACCCTTTTATATACTACTGGCGACTCTATACTTTTTTTTACGTTACTTTACCACGCCTGCCAACTTTGCTTCTCTTATAAGTGATCATTTCTGTGTTTCTCTGGGTAATCATCTATTTCTGTAACCTGATGTTTCCCGCTTGCTTACAGCTAAATGTTTTGACATTAATTTGGTTGAACTGTGAGTAGTAATTAATGAAAAATTGAACTGTTTCTGTGTTTTAGCAAGTCATACTTGGAATCAAAGAGATAATGCACGACATCCCCGAAAGATGATGTAGCGAAGTCGGATGTACCGTGTTAAAAGAGGAATAATTCATAGTAGAACGTTAATTGATGAAAACAGCCAGAAACGACACACTCTTCTTAGGGAGATAGATGGCTAGTAACGATGTTAATAGTTGTAAACATTTAGTACTAGAAGAATAAAGACATGATGTTGTGTTAACATTGAGCATTAGAGGAATAACGACATGATGTTGTGTTAACAATGAGCACTAGAAGAATAACGACATGATGTTGTGCTAACATTGAGCACTAGAAGAATAGCGACATGATGTTGTGCTAACATTGAGCACTAGAAGAATAGCGACATGATGTTGTGATTACATTGAGCACTAGAAGAATAGCGACATGATGTTGTGCTAACATTGAGCACTAGAAGAATAGCGACATGATGTTGTGCTAACATTGAGCACTAGAAGAATAACGACATGATGTTGTGTTAACATTGAGCACTAGAGGAATAACGACATGATGTTGTTTAAACATTGAGCACTAGAAGAATAACGACATGATATTGTGCTAACATTGAGCACTAGAAGAATAATGACATGATGATGTGTTAACATTGGGCACTAGAAGAATAATGACATAACGACGTTTTTGATAAGGTATGGAAGGAAGGGCTTTGAAGAAACTGAGAAATTATGGAGTAAATGGCAGGATGTACAAATGGGTCAAAGCATACCTGCATAACAGGAGAGCCAGAGTGCAACTGGATGGTGTTAAGAGTAAGAAGGTCTTACTGCGCCAGGGCGTTCCACAGGGAGGGGGTACTATCTCCAACACTTTTTCTGATCTACATCAATGACCTAGTTACTGAACTACCACATGGTATCAAAGTGGCAATGTATGCAGATGACTTGGTAATGTGGTGCACAGAGGAGTATGCAACAGTGGCCTCCAAATTGTTACAAGGAGCTATGAATGCACTGAATTCATGGACAGATAGATGGTGTATCGGCATCAATACAGACAAGTGCAGTGCTGCACTTTTCACTCTTTCCCAAAACAAAAAGCAGGAGCCATCTATATAAACAATGAGCCTGTGAAAGAAGACATACAGGCTACGTATCTCGGAGTTACATTTGATAACAAACTATCTTGGAAACAGCAGATAAATAAGGCAACCCAAAAAGCAAGGAGAAAATTGGCTATTCTAAGAAAGCTGTGTGGAGCTGCGTGGGGTGCGAGTGGGAAAGTGCTCAGTAGGGTTTGCCAACAGAGTATACGCCCACATTTAGAATATGGATCGTCTGCGTGGTGTTCAGCGTCGGACGCCACACTTCAGGAGCTGGATGGAGTGCGGAACCAGGCACTTGGGGTCATCGCAGGAGCAGTGAAGTCGACACCAATGTTGGAGATGGAGGGGTTGTGGAGGATGCCGGCACTGAGGGAGCGGAGGGACACGGGGGTGCTGATGCAGGCGGAGAAATTTGCTTGCATGCCGGGGCGTCCAATGGGGGACCGATTCCAGAGTCTTGCATTGGGACGACTTGAGAGAAGCAGTTTTGTCCACCAAGCCAAGCGTATTAGTGGACAGGCACCGGACGTGCCGGGAGCTGTTGGCCCCCTGCTGCCCGTGCCAGAGCGGACTCCCTGGACAGAGGAATCTGGATTATCAGTTCAAATACGGACAGAAGTGAGGGGAATAGTTGATAAAGAGGAACGGAATGGTCTACAGCGAAAAACAATAACTCTCAGTTTCCTGGATGGAGGGTGCCCACGGGACCTATGGATTCGTGTGTGTACAGATGGATCAGCACAGAGTGCGGTGGAAAATGGGGGAGCGGGTGCATATATAGAGTGCCCAGGTAGCGCTAGGGATGTGAGTGGAGTGGCAACGGGGAAGTGTTGTCACAGTTGTGATGCAGAGATACAAGCAATGAAGTTGGCAATAGAAAAACTGCTGAACATTAATCTTGGCCCGCAGCCTGTAGTGTTTTTGACAGATGCAAGATCAGTGCTCCGGGCACTACAGTCCAGAAAATTACCACATCTGCAGACCTTATTGACTGAACTCTGCAAGCACCACAGGGTTGCCCTGCAGTGGATCCCATCTCACTGTGGAATACCAGGAAATGAGAAAGCAGATCAGTTGGCAAAGGAAGGTTCAACAGGCACACAACTAGATACACCTGTTACATACCATCATAAGAAACAGATAATCAAATCAATCAGAGGACCACAAGCCCCAAATCAGGATGCCTTTTATAATATGAATAGATATGAACAAGTTATCATTATACGTCTCAGAACAGGACACAATCGACTCCATAGTCACATGTATACAAAATTCAAGATCGGCAGGCACCTCAACTACTTGTACATGTGGACAGGCGCCCCAGACTGCTGAACACATACTTCAAGACTGCACTGAATATAGTAGACTGAGGAAAATCCATTGGCCCATAGATACAACACTACAGACAAAACTATATGGGCCACTGCAAGAATTACAAAAGACAGTAACATTTATACAGGAAACGACATTGCAGATATAGACAATGCTTCAGGCGAACGAAAGATAGATAGATAGACATGATGTTGTGTTAACATTGAGCACTAGAAGAATAACGACATGATTGTGTGTTAATATTGAGCACTAGAAGAATAACGACATGATGTTGTGTTAACTTTAAGCACTAGAAGAATAACGACATGATGTTGTGTTAACATTGAGCACTAGAAGAATAACGACATGATGTTGTGTTAACATTGAGCACTAGAAGAATAACGACATGATATTGTGTTAACATTGAGCACTAGAAGAATAACGACATGATGTGTAAGAATGAAATAATAATGTTATATTAAAGATTTTTAAATAATTAATACAAGATTAACGGCATAATGTTGAGTCAACAATTAGTACTGGAAGAATAAATGTCATAATGTGTAAACAGTTAGTACTAGAAGAATAACAGCATAATGTTGTTTAAATAATTAATATTGGAAGAATAACGGCATAATGTGTAAACAGTTAGTACTAGAAGAATAACGGCATAATGTTGTGTCAATAATTAGTATTGGAAGAATAACGGCATAATGTTGTGTAAATAATTAGTATGGAAGAATAATGTCATAATGTTGTGTAAATAATTAGTATTGGAAGAATAGCGGCATAATGTTGTGTAAATAATTAGTATTGGAAGAATAATGGCATAATGTTGTGTAAATAATTAGTATTGGAAGAATAATGCCATAATGTTGTGTAAATAATTAGTATTGGAAGAATAATGGCATAATGTTGTGTAAATAATTAGTATTGGAAGAATAACAGCACAATGTTGTGTAAATAATTAGTATTGGAAGAATAACTCCATAATGTTGTGTAAATAATTAGTATTAGAAGAATAACAGCACAATGTTGTGTAAATAATTAGTATTGGAAGAATAACGGCATAATGTTGTGTAAATAATTAGTATTGGAAGAATAACGGCATAATGTTGTGTCAATAATTAGTATTGGAAGAATAAATGCATAATGTTGTGTAAATAATTAGTATTGGAAGAATAACGGCATAATGTTGTGTCAATAATTAGTATTGGAAGAATAATGGCATAATGTTGTGTAAATAATTAGTATTGGAAGAATAACGGCATAATGTTGTGTAAATAATTATTATTGGAAGAATAACGGCATAATGTTGTGTAAATAATTATTATTGAAGAATAACGGCATAATGTTGTGTAAATAATTAGTTTTGGAAGAATAACGGACATAATGTTGTGTAAATAATTAGTATTGGAAGAATAACGGCATAATGTTGTGTAAACAATTAGTATTGGTATGATAACGGCATAATGTTGTGTATACAGTTAGCACCAGAAAGAATAACGACACTTCTATAAGCCTTAATTCTAGTTCCCTGCAGTCTTCATATTGCTCTTTATCATTTATTGGTTTCATGGGATAATAGATGATTATTTGAAAAAAAAACCTTTGATAATTGATCGATCCTAGCTCATAATTATTGTCTTAGACTAAATATAATTTTGAAGATAATTTGTATGTTTTCTGTTTAACAACGGACAGAAAGAAGATGGAAGAAAACGAACATCTACAGGAAACCTCCCTTATAGTGACTCTTTTCCTTATTCTTCTTTCCATCCGCATTTGCCTTTCAGCGTCGAGTGGAGATATAGTCTATGGTCATTTGCTATTCATTTTGCCTTTTCTGGTTCTATGTTTCCTAGCGTTTCTAATATTCCATCAATCCATAGTTTTCTCGTCTGCCCATGAGTCTGGTGTTCTCAAAATTTATATTGTGGGCTTGTTGTGTTGTGTTTTGATCTTCTCTCTTATTACGAGGCCAATCAATTGTATCTGTTGTTTCTTTATGTATTCAGTTGCTGAAAATACACTTAGCAGACCAAACTGAGGAACTATCATTTAAAAACTCAAGTTTTTGAAAATATTTTATTTAAAATTAAATTATTATCAGTGTGTTTCCCACCTAACCATTCTATCACAATCTGTTATTTTGCTGCCATGTATTTTGTGTGTGTGTCTATTTAAATCCTCCTTTCTACGTCCAATTTTTATCACAGTTCCCCAGCTTTAATTTCGTTTGTAATTTCGTGTCTGATATATACATCAAGATTATTACTCCAATTCTGAAATAAAAACTGAGCAAAAATAATAGACACATTTTTATATAGTTTTATACAATCTGTAAAGGATTTAATTTTGTGGAACCGGTCATATGATCATAAATGTTGAAATTACATTTAATTTTTTGTTTGTTTTTGCTTTGTTTCTGGTACTGCATTGAAAATTAAATTATCTTGATTTTATCAATGTGAAACGTGATATTCTATTACACTCTTAGATATGCATCACATTTTTAACGATGTTTTAATATGTCAAAGTTATGTATGTGAATTTATAATTAAGAAGTGAGAACATTGATATCAGCTTGCATTAGTTAATCATTTTTCTGGTTTGGTTATGTTCAAATAGGCTACAAACTCTGCTTGTAATACTGTAATTACATAGATTACATCCCACTGCTATTTTTTTGAAAATGATAAGGCAGACAAGGTTTGAAAAGGAAGGTGGTAAATGAAACCAGCCAGATACAATGTACAACTTATAGGAAGTCAAAGAAATGTTTTATAACACTTATATGAACAAATAGAATACACATCATCAATGTTACGATACAAATTATGCCTGTTAGGAAAGTAGAAAAAAGCAGATTTTTCAAATCAACGAGGCTCCGGGGCTCGTTCAGACTTTAAAAAAATCGGTTCGAGGAATTTTTCTGGAAATCAAAGGTGACGTTGGATGGTAGCAATCACATCGTCTAAATAAATGTCGTTGGTCATGGAAAATAAAGTCACTAACGTTATATTTCCCACACGACTAGCAAGGCGGTTACTTTACTTTTACATTGATACTTTCATACCATGTACCAATTCTCTAAAAAAAAAAGAATAAGTAACAATTCGAAGACTCCGAAGAGGCTTTCAAACGTTGAAGTATCGTCATTTCACATGCTTAACTATAAGAACATCTGATGAAACACTGTGACATAATAAAAAATGACTATCGTAGATCACAAGAAATAATGTGACATAATCAAAAATGACTATTGGACATCTGAAGAAATATTGTGACATAATCAAAAATTACTTGGACATCCGATGAAACACTGCGAGAAAATCAAAAATGACTGTTGGACATCTGATTAAATATATTATAAATAATCAACAATGGCTGTTGGACATCCGATGAAACACTATGACATAATCAAAAATGACTCTTGGACATCCGATGAAACACTATGACATAATCAAAAATGACTCTTGGACATCCGATGAAACACTATAACATAATCAAAAATGACTCTTGGACATCTGATGGATCTGACTGTGACATAATCAAAAATGACTATCGAATATCTGATGAAATCATGTCAAAAAATCAGAAATGACTGTCGAAAATTTGTTACCTCATTACCAAAGTATTATGAACAGAGAAGGCTATTATGGACATCGTTACTCTGCTCGTACCTGGATTAAGCTGTATGGAGATGTCACCAACCCCTTGAACTAACGAATGCTTTCTTTGAACTTGTGACGACTGACGACATCACAGCAATCATCATCACCTGACGGTAAAATAACAAGACAAGTAGTCTCTGTCCCAGCTGTATCATCGCCTTTAGTGACGCCACATCTCGTTGACTCCCTATCACGGACTACTTAAAGGTTTACTTCCAAGGACTTCAACTTGATTCATACGTTTAAGGTTTGTCCTTTGGAAGTCTCAGTTCTCGTGATTGTTTCTGTGTCTCTTTTGAGAACATACTAATTATTTAACAAGGGAGACAGAGAGTAAGAGAGAGAGAGAGAGTGACAGTGAGAGAGAGTGATAGAGAGAGATTGAGTGAGAGAGAGTGAGAGAGAGTGAGGGAGATAGTAAGAGAGAGAGTAAAGAGAGTAAAAAAGAGCAATACAAAATGTAAAAATGATCTTCTGATTTCGCCATATTTAAGGGTAGCTGGGGACAATTAATTTCCAATATTAGGAAGAAACAGTCATTATTGTCCATGTGATGAGAAGGGAACATCTGGAATATATTGTGACAACTGGGAAAATTAAGATTAAAAAGAAAAGAGATAGAAGGAAGCAAAGAGAAAAGATACCTGACAGCTTAAGAGCAGTGGCGTATTCTCTATGCTGCAGCGGCTACCACCGGTAGCTGAACATATTAACGAAATACAAAAGGAGATGATAATTTATTATATTTTTTTTCTTAATAATATTACACATTTACGATTATTCTATTATACATTTCGAAGACCAATATGATTTATTTGCTTTGATTCGCATTAATTAAAGCAAGGTTTTTCTATGGGCGCTATAACGTTTGTGAATGAAGCCAAAACTACTCTAAGATAGTACATGAAACCGTTAATAAGCAGTAGTACAGTTCTCTTCTCTCCGACTTAGAATTAATGACCTTGACATTCAAAAATTCTACTGAAAATAATATGGCGAGAGCTACCTATACAAAATGCGGTTTCATGGGTTATTTTAGCTAAGCAGAAGCGTCACAAAGTGAAAGTAAAACTATGTCTGATTACCGGAACTTCCTAACCTATTTATAACTACGTTATGCACATCAGTATCTGTCGAAAGAACAATTTCTGCTCTCAAGAGAATCACATCTTATTGTCGCTCAACTCAGACACAAGAACGCTTATTTGGTTTGGCAATAATGTCCATTGATAAATCATTCACTCAGAAACGTAGAAACCAACCCAACAGTACTTTCAATGACAAAGTCGTCGAAACATTTTCGTCACAAAAAAGACTGATAGAGTTTACGTATAAATAAGTAAGTAATTTAAAATGTAGTGATGTCATTAGCTTCCGGTGTCATGGCGACTACGTGTTGTCGTTTTTATAATTCGGCTCTTGCTGAGATATTTAAATGATTTACGCGACAGTCTAGTTGTGAAATTATGTGTTGCTATTCTTCACTTGGTGTAATGTTTTAACTCTGACTGGAGGATGGACTGTGAACTTTATCGATATTTAAGTGGAATATGATTTATTCTTCCTTTGAGTCGTGTGTTCGCGGTTCGATAGGCAAGCACATGGTTCGACATAATGTCGTCGGTAGTCGGGTGTGTTCAACCCGTATGTGAAAAGTCTGCGACGGTGGATGGGGCGGAAGAATTTGAAATAATCAACGGCCCAGAAAGCGAAGACAGCAAAGTGTGTGGTACACATGAGGCATATTCAGAACACGAAAGGCGAATATGGCAGACCACCGTGAAAGAGATTGAAGCCTCATTACGTAACATTCCAAAGAAAGCCATGGAGAGAAATTCTAACTACAGTAACAGTGGGACAAAAGAAGCCATATTCAGCATGATAACATAGATTGAAAACTACACAGAAGTAAACAAACCAATACATGACAGCTTTATAGACTACACCAAAGCTTTCGATAGAATACACCATAACCAACTTATAGACTGCCTAAAGGATATAAATCTAGACGACGCAGACATATGACTAATATGTAATTTGTACTGGGAGCAAACAGCAATAATAAGATATAACAAGGAGAACTCTACACCCATGGACATAAAAATAGGAGTAAGACAAGGATGCATCCTATCACCAAGCTTGTTTCAATCTATACACTGAGCAAATCTTTAAAAACATCTCAGAGATACCAGGCCTAAACATTAATGGAAAGATAATTAATAACCTGAGATATGCTGATGATACTGTTCTGCGAGCAGAAAATCCTAAAGACCTACAACAATTGCTTGATGAGATAAACATAACAAGCAAAAAATATGCACTAGAAATGAATATAAAAAAGACTAAAACTATGATCATTAACAAAGAAAATTCTCAAGAGCTACAATTAAATATCACAGTTGAGGGAATGCATCTGGAGACAGTCCAGAGTTAAAACTACCTGGGACATACTATAACCAATGATGGAAAATGCAAAACTGAAATAAGCAAAAGAATAGGTTTGGCTAAAAGTAATTTTAATGCCATGAAAAATATACTAACAACAAAACAAATATCAGCAGGGCTGAAACTAAGAATGGCAAAATGTTACATCTTCTCAATATTCCTGTATGTTGCAGAAACATGGACATTAGACAAGAAAACAGAACAGAAAATTGAAGCCTTTGAAATGTGGATTTATAGAAGAATAGGTAGAATTGGATGGAAACAAAAGATAACATACGATAAAGTTGTAAAACAACTGAAAACAAAAAGAGAACTACTAAATACAATTAAGACAAGACAAATGAAATTTCTGGGGCATGTTAAAAGACACAACAGCCTACTAAAAGTAATATTGGAAGGAAAAATACAAGGTAAAAGAGGCAGAGGCAGACCAAGACTAACATGGACGGGTAACATCAAAAGATGGACAAGTCAATCTATGACAGCCTGCACCATCAAAGCAAGAAACAGAGTAGAATGGCGATCCATGGTAGCCAACCTTCGTTGCGGAGAAGGCACATGATGATAATGATGATGTCATTAGCAAATATTACTTCATGTTAGCCTACTGAATATAGTGTATGCCTTTATTTATTATGTCAGCGTTTGCCCAGACCCCAAAACCAGTAAACCAGTATGCCACTGCTTAAGAGAATGGCTTGGCAGAAGGTCAACAACAGAAATGATAAATAACTGTCGAGATTGAAAGTTGTGGAGAGTCATGATCACATACACCAGTAGGCTTGGTACTTGATGATAAGGGACAGTGAGAGAGAGAAAGAGAGACAGAGAAGCAAATGGGAAGTAAATAACAAGTTGATATAAGAACTATTTCAGGAAATGAGTTAATATCTGTTCAGTTTGTATGAGATGTTAGACAAAGTTAACATCTAGGCTGATTGTTACTCTTTTTGTATTATTTGGTGATGTCTTCTGTCTGATTCATCATCATGTGTCATACTGGTTGGCGTTGGCGATCATGCCCTTCCACAATTTTCTATCTACAGTGCGTCTCTTGTTGACCGCTTTCCATGGCATGATACCAAGCTATCCAGTATTTTCTCTATTTGTCGTCCACGTTCTCTCTTTCCTTCTATTTTGCCAGTTGTAACCAAGTATTCCAACTTTCCTCTTCTCATGATGTGCCCTAAAAATATTGATTGTTTCTTTCTGATATTTTTAGTAGCTCCCTATTAGTCTGGCTTCTTTGGGAATTTCCTAATTTTAGCTGTCCAGGGAACTTTCTACATTCTTCTGAGAAATCCCATCTCTGTGGCCTCTAATCGTCTTTTCATTTGTTTATCTACTGTCCATGATTCGCTTCCACAAGTCAGAATTGGTTCTATATAGCACCGATGAACTCTGCCCGATTATCTTTTATAAATAAGTATAGGATAAGACGAGCTCGGTTATAAAGAGATCAAGTAATATTTACTAACTGACCGTCTTGTCCTTATTCTTCTACTTTCCTTAGATTCTGGCAGCAGCAACAACAAAGTCAGAGTCTGTCATTGAGGAACCACAGAATTGTTCACATTTCTCAAAAGTAACGACCAACCACAGCTATCTATAGATTTACAAAGACTTACTGGCTGACAGAAAATTCTTGGAAAACCTCAAACTAGCGTGACGTTTTCAACTTTGGGAGCAGTGGCGCTTGCGGCTTGTTTTTGTCTTGCAGGTTTTGTCTAATTCTTGGCGAGACACGATCCGTTCAACCTCAGACTATGTCTTTCGGGATATATTAAACCGCAATAATCACACAGAAATGAAAGTGAAATTTACTTGTCAGCTAATCTATTAACTAGAATTTCCAGAATAACGCAGATGTCTATAGCTTGAATGGTTGAAGACGTCAAACAGTTGTTTTTTTCATGGTTTCACATTCTACGGTCAGGCCTATCTGAAGTAGACTATGACAGTGGTCATCTCACCAGCGCATTTTGATTTTCTAGATATAAAAACCACGAGTCACATGCAATACTGTAAGTGGTCTACTTAATGTGAAAAAGGAAGCTTTTTGCTGTTTTAACTTCGTTAATCTCCGATCTCAAATTAGACCCTCTTGTAGTTCACGGAAACCTCACTTTGTTTATCTTTACAAATCCCACGATAATTCCCTACGTTGCATCCGGTTTTGAAATGAGAAAAGGAAACTGTCAATTAATAAATTTTATGATGTGAACGTTTGATATAGAAAATAGTAATTTATCATTATGTGTTAAGACCAGAATATGAAAACGTCATAGAATCACGTGATAACCAGTTCTTCTATAAATAGTACTTTTGTGGCAAACTCAGATAGGACTAGATTCTAGATATTCCCGACACCAAACATGTTTCCTGAAACGATGTCTTTTGGGGCGTTTGCTGTCTGTGGCATAACTTTGAGTTGGGTCCTAGCTAACTCACAGGATGTAGCTCATGAGGACTGTGAATTTGGCAGTTCACAGGACGGAAACCTTCAGTTATATCTGAACCTTAGTCATCCGGATGTGCCAAGGTGTCCAGATGTGCCTAAATGTCCAGACCTTCCACCCGCAACGTGCAAAGATGTCCAGTCGAGAGAGAACACAAATGTGGTGACATTATCAAACGGACTTGTAGTGGTGTGTGACACGAAGACTGGCGGCGGAGGCTGGATTGTTATCCAGAGACGTCTCAGCAAAGACGTGGACTTCTACCGCAACTGGATCGATTATAAATACGGGTTCGGGAATTTGAGCGGCAACTTCTGGCTTGGGAACGAGAAGATTCATCAACTGACTGTCCAACGTCAGTACCAGCTGCGAGTGGACTTAACATTCAACGGTAGAGCTTATTTTGCTGTGTATTCTAATTTTAGAGTCTTCGCGGAAATTGAGAAGTACCAGCTTCAAATTGAAGGTTACTCGGGAAACGCTAATGACAGTTTTTATATCCAAAATGGGATGGCTTTCACTACAAATGATCGTGACAACGACAAAGCAAATGATAACTGCGCCATAATTTATCACGGCGCTTGGTGGTACAACAAATGTCACGCCAGCAACCTAAACGGGAAGTGGGGCTCGAAGGTATATGGTCAAGGCATGAACTGGTTGACTATAACGGATCATTACGATTCTGTTACTTCCTCAGAGCTGAAAATAAAGCCCGTCGATTAATAATCGCATGTATCAACATAATTAACTATCCTAAGTATAAACATAAATAACTATCCTACGTGTCGACATAAATAACTATCCTACGTGTCGACATAAATAACTTTTCTACGTATCGACATAAATAACTATCCTACGTATCGACATAAATAACTATCCTAAGTATAAACATAAATAACTATCCTAAGTATCCAAATAATTAACAATCCTACGTATCCACATAATTAACAATCCTACGTATCCACATAATTAACAATCCTACGTATCGACATATCCTATCCTATAAGGTTATGCGACCTTTTTTCACTGTCAATTAATGTTCAGAAGACAGTAATACTAAATCAAGGTGACTTCAAACCTATATCTATTACTCTAAAAGACTGCCCACTAGAATCAGTACAGAAATTTACATATCTTGGATCCACAGTTACGCAAACCATCTCTCTTGATGAAGAAATAAACTGTCGAATTGGTAAGGCAGCTACGACCTTCGGCAAACTCACAAAAAGGGCATGGAACAACACGAAACTAACTCAAAAGACTAAACTCTTAATATATCAAACTTGTGTGCTTAGCACACTACTATATGGATCCGAAACCTGGACAACATACTCAAACCAGGAAAAAAGACTAAATGTCTTCCACATGCGATGTCTCCGCAAAATAATGCACATCAAATGGCAGGACAAAATAACCAACGTAACTGTCCTGCAACGTGCTAAGACCCTAACAATCATGTCGATGCTCAGAAGTCGAAGGCTAAGATGGCTGGGGCATGTCCAACGGATGGAAGAAAAACGCATTCCTAGGCAAATACTATATGGCGAGCTAAAACACGGAAAACGACAAATCGGCAGACCTAAACTACGATATAGAGATATCTGCAAATCATCTCTGAAAGACTTCTCCATCTGTGAAAACGACTGGCAACATCTGGCAAGTGATCGCACATCATGGAGAGCACGTATAAGGAACGGTATAACAACATTTGAGACTGTTCTAAGACAGGACTTAGAAGAGAAGAGACTCATGAAAAAGGATGGTAAACCCTGTGGACCAGCGAGCCTGACCTGTTCATTATGTGACCGCGTGTGTTTGTCAAACATTGGTAGAATTAGCCACGAGAGAAGCTGTTCGGCAAAAACAATACCTCAAAAAAATACGCAATAGCCTCCACTAGACCGTCTGACAAGACGAAAAGGGCCATATATGTATCGACATAATTAACTATCGCATTTTAAAAAATAATTAACAATCGTTCTCATCAACATAAATGAACTTCTAGCATAGCATTAATAATGCAATAACCATCTTCTCTTCTAGTCTTATAATTATCTTGAAACTGTTATTAGGAGCACATGTTTGTTTTCTGTTTTATATTATTTATTTTTCACTTTAGAACAAGAGTCAAACATGTAAATTTGTCTTCGAGTTTTTATCTAATTAATCATTCGTAAAGTCTATTGCCTGTGGAACTGCACCGTGTCCGCGGGATGAATATAATTAATCTCTCTGTTGACTTCCATAAGTCCAATAATTTCTCTGTTGACTTCCATAAGTCCTATAATCTCTTTGTTGACTTCCATAAGTTCTATAATCTCTCTGATGACTTCCATAAGTCCTATAATTTTCTCTGATGACTTCCATAAGTCCTATAATCTCTCTGATGACTTCCATACGTCCTATAATCTCTCTGATGACTTCCATAAGTCCTATAATTTCTCTGTTGACTTCCATAAGTCCTACAATCTCTCTGTTTACTTCCAAAAGTCCTATAATCTCTCTTTTGACTTCCATAAGTCCTATAACTTCTCTGTTGGCTTCCATAAGTCCAACAATCTCTCTGTTTACTTCCAAAAGTCAAATAGTTTCTCTGTTGACTTCCCTAAGTCCTATCATCTCTCTGATGACTTCCATAAGTCCTACAATTTCTCTGTTTACTTCCATAAGTCCTACAATTTCTCTGTTTACTTCCATAAGTCCTACAATCTCTCTGTTGACATCCATAAGTTCTATCATCTCTCTGATGACTTCCATAAGTCCTACAATCTCTCTTTTGACTTCCATAAGTCCTACAATCTCTCTGTTGACTTCCATATGTTCTATCATTTCTCTGTTTACTTCCAAAAGTCCTATAATCTCTCTTTTGACTTCCATAAGTCCAACAATCTCTCTGTTGACTTCCATAAGTCCAACAATCTCTCTGTTGACTTCCATAAGTCCAACAATCTCTCTGTTGACTTCCATATGTCCTATCATTTCTCTGTTTACTTCCAAAAGTCCTATAATCTCTCTGTTGACTTCCATAAGTTCTATCATCTCTCTGATGACTTCCATAAGTCCTATCATTTCTCTGTTTACTTCCATAAGTCCTACAATCTCTTTGATGACTTCCAAAAGTCCAACAATCTCTCTGTTGACTTCCATAAGTCCTACAATCTCTCTGTTGACTTCCACTAGTCCAACAATCTCTCTGTTGACTTCCATAAGTCCTATAATTTCTCTGTTTACTTCCAAAAGTCCTATAATCTCTCTGTTGACTTCCATAAGTTCTATCATCTCTCTGATGACTTCCATAAGTCCTATCATTCTCTGTTTACTACCATAAGTCCTACAATCTCTCTGTTGACTTCCATAAGTTCTATCATCTCTCTGATGACTTCCATAAGTCCTATCATTTCTCTGTTTACTTCCATAAGTCCTACAATCTCTCTGTTGATTTCCATAAGTCCTATAATCTCTCTGATGACTTCCATAAGTCCTATAATCTCTCTGATGACTTCCATAAGTCCGATCATTTCTCTGTTTACTTCCATAAGTCCTATAATCTCTCTGATAGCTTCCATAAGTCATATAATCTCTCTGATGACTTCCATAAGTTCTATAATCTCTCTGATGACTTCCATAAGTCCTATAATCTCTCTGATGACTTCCATAAGTCCTATAATCTCTCTGATGACTTCCATAAGTCCTATCATTTCTCTGTTTACTTCCATAAGTCCTATAATCTCTCTGATGACTTCCATAAGTTCTATAATCTCTCTTATGATTTCATAAGTCCTATAATCTCTCTGATGACTTCCATAAGTCCTATCATTTCTCTGTTTACTTCCATAAGTCCTATAATATCTCTCATGACTTCCATAAGTTCTATAATCTCTCTGATGACTTCCATAAGTCCTATAATCTCTCTGATGACTTCCATAAGTCCTATCATTTCTCTGTTTACTTCCATAAGTCCTACAATCTCTCTGTTGACTTCCATAAGTCCTATAATCTCTCTGTTGACTTCCATAAGTCCTATAATCTCTCTGATGACTTCCATAAGTCCTATCATTTCTCTGTTTACTTCCATAAGTCCTATAATCTCTCTGATAACTTCCATAAGTCATCTAATCTCTCTGATGACTTCCATAAGTTCTATAATCTCTCTGATGACTTCCATAAGTCCTATAATCTCTCTGATGACTTCCATAAGTCCTATAATCTCTCTGATGACTTCCATAAGTCCTATCATTTCTCTGTTTACTTCCATAAGTCCTATAATCTCTCTGATGACTTCCATAAGTCCTATAATCTCTCTGATGACTTCCATAAGTCCTATAATCTCTCTGATGACTTCCATAAGTCCTATCATTTCTCTGTTTACTTCCATAAGTCCTATAATCTCTCTGATGACTTCCATAAGTTCTATAATCACAGTTGTCAACTTAAAAAAAAAAATAAACTCTCAATTTCTAATGACGTCACACATAAGCCTTACTAATTTATATTTACCAGTCCCCGACGTTTGAAAATGCACAACATATTGTACTCATATTGTACTCATCTTAACTTTAACCAGCGCATTTTAATTATCTCGACACAAACACCAGGAATGCTGTACTTTAAGAGGCCTACTTAATGTGAACAAGGAAGCATTTTTTCTGTTTTAACTTCGCTAACCTCTGATCTCCGCCCCTCACGTAGACAATTGAAACCTCACTTTGTTTATCTTTACAAATCAACGTACCAATGGTTCCCACGTTCATTCCAAACGTTACATCCGGGTTTGAAATGAGAACGAAAAACTGTCAACTTAAAAGGTTCTGATCTGAATGTTTGATATAGAAAATAGTAATTTATTTTAATGTATTATGGCAAGGACAGGGCCAACTATAGTTGTCGTTGGCTAGAAATGTAAAAGTCAAACAACCACGTGATCTCATCGCGGTTATAAAAATTCGCACTTTTGTGACAATCTCAAATCGGACTAGATTCCAGATGTCCTCGACAGAAAACAAGTTTCCAGAAACGATGTCTGTTTGGGCGCCAGCTGTCTGTGTCATGACTTCGAATTGGTTCCTGGCTAACTCACAGGATGTATCTTCTGAATGATGTGACCTTGGCATTTCTGAGAGTGGAAGCCTAAGACTTTATCTGAACCTTAGTTATCCGGATGTGCCTAGGTGTCCAAATGTGCCTAGGTGTCCAGATGTGCCTAAGTGTCCAGATGGGCCTAGGTGTCCAGATGTGCCTAAGTTTCCAGACCTTCCACCCACAACGTGCAAAGATGTCCAGTCGAGGGAGAACACAACTGTGGTGACGTTATCAGAAGGACATGTAGTGGTGTGTGACACGAAGACTGACGGCGGGAGCTGGATTGTTATCCAGAGACGTCTCAGCAAAGACGTGGACTTCTACCGCAATTGGATCGATTATAAATACGGGTTCGGGAATTTGAGCGGCAACTTCTGGCTTGGGAATGAGAAGATTCATCAACGTCCAACGTCAGTACCAGCTGCGAGTGGACTTAACATTCAACGGTAGAGCTTATTTCGCTGTGTTTTCCCGTTTTAGAGTTTTCGGGGAAATTGAGAAGTACCAGCTTCAAGTTGAAAGTTACTCGGGAAACGCTGGAGATGGTCCTGCTTGGCATAATGGGATGGCTTTCAGTACAAGAGATCGCGACAACGACCTTGTATCTTATAACTGCGCCATAAATTATCACGGCGCCTGATGGTACAAGAACTGTCACTACAGTAAGCTAAACGGGCTCGAAGCTATCTGAAGAAGGCATTAACTGGAACAGTATAATGGATCATTTAAATTTTGTTACATCCTCAGAGATGAAAATAAAGCCCGTCGATTAACAATCGTACGTATCAACATAATCAACTATTGCATGTATCAACATAATTAAATATTGCATGTATCAACATAATCAACTATTGAATGTATCAACATAATTAACGATTGCATGTATCAACATAATTAACTATTGCATGTATCAACATAATTAACTATTGAATGTATCAACATAATCAACTATTGCATGTATCAACATAATTAACTATTGAATGTATCAACATAATTAACTATTGCATGTATCAACATAATCAACTATTGCATGTATCAACATAATTAACTATTGAATGTATCAACATAATTAACTATTGCATGTATCAACATAATCAACTATTGCATGTATCAACATAATTAACAATCGTACGTATCAACATAATCAACTATTGCATGTATCAAAATAATTAACTATTGAATGTATCAACATAATTAACTATTGAATGTATCAACATAATTAACTATTGCATGTATCAACATAATCAACTTTTGAAAGTATCAACATAATTAACTATTGCATGCATCAACATGATCAACTATTACATGTATCAACATAATTAACTATTGCATGTATCAACATCATTAACTATTACATGTATCAACATAATCAACTATTGCATGTATCAACATCATTAACTATTGCATGCATCAACATAATCAACTATTGCATGTATCAACATAATCAACTATTGCATGTATCAACATCAATAACTATTGCATGTATCAACATAATTAACTATTGCATGTATGAACATCATTAACTATTGCATGTATCAATATAATTAACTATTGCATGTATCAACATAATCAACTATTGCATGTATGAACATCATTAACTATTGCATGTATCAACATAATTAACTATTGCATGTATCAACGTCATTAACTATTGCATGTATCAACATAATCAACTATTGCATGTATCAACATAATCAACTATTGCATGTATAAAAATGAGCTGGAAAACTGTAACGGATCATTACCATTCTGTTACATCCTCAGAGATGAAAATAATGCATGTCGATTAACAATCGTACATATCAACTTAATAATCAACATAAATAACTATCGCATCTATCAAAATAATTATCAGTTATACTTATCTTCATAATTGTCGATCGTACTCATCAACATCAGCATAAATGAACAACTAGCATGAGCATTGCAATAACCCCTTTTCTTTTAGTCTTAAAATTGCCTTGAAACTGTTATTCGAAGCACATGTTTGTTTTGTCTTTTATATTTATTTAAATGTAGATTTGTGTTCTAGTTTTCACATAATTAATCATTTGTAATGTCTATTATCTAGTATGTCGTTTCCTGTTGATAAAGATGATGGTTGTTTTAGTTTCGGAGTGTAGTTTATGTGATTAAAGAGATTGAAAAAAAGTGTTTCCAACGGATTTATATTTTAACAGAAGTTGTGTAAAGTGTTCTATTCAAGAAGGAGGATAAGATCAGATAAGTACTTTTTGAAATGTAAACAGTTACAAATGTATAGTTGGACCGTAAAAGATCGTATGTGAGACCTTAGCGATCAGACACATGGGGGAAACATCAGACGGGCTAAACCAGGCTTTTATACCAACAAGAGACCAGAACAAGAAAAGAGTAACCGACAGCAGAGCAATCCCTAATATCACAGAGAACACGGATCACAAAATGGTCATGATTACTCTCAGACAGCCAAAAACAAAGGGAATAAGCAAAAACAAACAAAAGAACCAAAAAGAACACACAATAAAAATAAAACAATTAAAAGTTCAAGAATCAAGGAGAACCATAGCAGAAAATTAACAGAGGAATTCAAGAAACTCCCTAACGAAGTAAGCACATTAGAAGAAGTGTGGAAACAATTTAAGGAAACAGTAACCAACATCTCTAAAACAGTTTGTGGAGCGAAGCTAAGGACAAAAGAATGGGGAAAAAGCATCCCGGGGTGGAACGAAACAATCAGAGAAGCAATTAAAGACAAAAAATAAACTGTTTAAATATTGAAGGGAGAATAAGAGCCAAGAAAAATATGATTAGTTCGATATAGAGTTACAATTTTGATCAAAGAAGCTAATCAAAAGAATTGGACAGAATTCGGACAAAACATGAGCAGGGACTTCAAGACTGCCACAAGAGATTTCTACAAAGCTGTAAAAGCCACAAGAGCGAAAAAAGAAAACCATGATCCTACTGAGCTTATAAATTACAACGACGGACAGCCAATATCAAATAACCAACATACGCAACAGAGATGGAAAGAATATTTTGAAGACCTATTAAACATGACAACAACTACCAATAAGACAACAAAAAATACGCAGAACGCACAAATACTGAACCCAACATCATAAAAGAGGAAATCAAAGAAGTTATAAAAAATGCACCAAGAAATAAAGCACTGGGATTAGATAACATACCAATGGGAATAACAGCAGAAGCAGGAGAAACAGTAGTTACATTGTTGCACAGAATATTCAATGCAGCATGGCACCAACAAAAAGCCCCAGAAGACTGGCAACAAGCAATCATCGTACCAATATGGAAAAAGAAAGGTAACAAAAGAGACTACAACCAATATAGAGGTATATCTCTTCTTAGCCATTTAGCGAAAGCTATACGCCAAAAGTGTAGAAAAGAAGGCTGAGACCAATAATAGAACTATAGTTAAGCAATTCTCAAATGGGGTTCCGAAAAAAATGGAGAATGTACTGACGCTCTATTCACCTTAAAACAGCATGCAGAAAAAAACGGCAGAACACAATCAAAATGTGTACATAGCTTTCATTGACCAGGATAAAGCATTCGACAGAGTGAACAGAACAACTGTGGGAGATACTAACACCATATGGATAAGCCAACATCAAACCAACCGAATTAAAAGTCTTTACATCAACAGCAGCTGCAGTCAGAACAGCAGCAGACTAAACGGGCCACTTCGAAGTTAAATCAGGTGCAAGACAGTGGTGAGTGCTATCCCCCCCCCCCCCCACTACTGATTATTACATTCATGGACTATATATGCAAGTTAACCAACCCATCAGAGACAGAGGAGATCAGAGAGTTTTTATTTGCAGACGATCAGGTACTAATGCATGAAAAAATATAAGATCTACAAGAACACTTAAATAGGCTCAACAGCACAGGCATAATTTACAACATGAAAATCAACATCAACAAAACAGAAGTCATGATTGTCGCCAAAGATAAAAAGAACATTAGCATACGTATAGAAGGCAGGCAACTAAAACAAGTATAACAATTCATATACCTAGGAAGTCTAATGACAAGCGACAATTCTCAAACAGCAGAGGTAGACTCAAGATGCAACAAAGCTTGTCAAATCATTGGACAGCTATCATCACTATAGTTCAACAAAGAAATAACTCTAGAAGCAAACCTGGCACTGTACAATACAATCTTCCTCCCAACGTTGTGCTACCAATGCAAGTCCTGGACCCTTGATGCAAGAACAATAAGAAATAACCTCTACAGAGATGAAATGTGTTAGATGAATGACAGAAAACAGTATGAGAGAGACAAGATCAGAAATTAAAAGCTGAGAACAAATGCTAGGAATAACCCCCGCCATAGAATATGTAAAGAAACAAGAGATAAAATTGTTTGCCCAAGTGACAAAGTTTAGTGATCAAAACACAACATAACGAGCCCTCAATAAACGCTGCGAGAATACCAGACTCAAGAGTTGACCACGAAAAAGATGGATCGATGGAATATTAGAAGCACTAGGAAACATAACAGCAGCAGAGGCGAACAGAAGAACAAAAGACCGCTAATTTTGTTCCCTCTCCCCTCGACGCTGAAAAGCAAACGAGGAAGGGAAGAAGAATAAGAAGTGGAATGTCTATTGCCTTTGAACGGTGAGTCATTGAACGGTGTCCCCGGTGTCTATAATTAATCTCTCTGTTGACTTCCACTAGTCCCATTATCTCTCTGTTGACTTCCACTAGTCCTATAATCTCTCTGTTGACTTCCACTAGTCCTATAATCTCTCTGTTGACTTCCACTAGTCCTATAATCTCTCTGTTGACTTCCACTAGTCCTATAATCTCTCTGTTGACTTCCACTAGTCCTATAATTTCTCTGTTGACTTCCACTTATCCTATAATTTCTCTGTATGCTTACATTAGTCCTGTAATTCCTCTGTTGACTTACATCAGTCCTATAATCTTTCTGTTGACTTAAAATAGTCCTATAATCTCTCTGTTGACTCACATTAGTCCTATAATTTCTCTATTGACTTACGTTAGTCCTAAAATCTCTCTGTTGACTTACATAAGTCCTATAATTTCTCTATTGACTTACATTAGTCCTATAATCTATCTGTTGACTTACATAAGTCCTATAATTTCTCTATTGACTTACACTAGACATATAATCTACCTCTCTATTAACTTACATTAGTCCTATAATCTATCTCTCTATTGACTTACACTAGTCATATAATCTATTTCTCTACTGACTTACACTAGTCCTATAATCTATCTCTCTATTGACTTACATTAGTCCTATAATCTGTCTCTCTATTGACTTACATTAGTCCTATAATCTATTTCTCTATTGACTTACGCTAGTCCTATAATCTATTTCTCTACTGACTTACACTAGTCCTATAATCTATCTCTCTATTGACTTACATTAGTCCTGTAATCTATCTCTCTATTGACTTACGCTAGTCCTATAATCTATCTCTCTACTGACTTACACTAGTCATATAATCTATCTCTCTATTGACATACGCTGGTCCTATAATCTATCTCTCTATTGACTTACATTAGTCCTATAATCTATCTCTCTATTGACTTACATTAGTCCTATAATCTATCTCTCTATTGACTTACATTAGTCCTATAATCTATCTCTCTATTGACATACGCTGGTCCTATAATCTATCTCTCTATTGACTTACATTAGTCCTATAATCTATCTCTCTATTGACTTACATTAGTCCTATAATCTATCTCTCTATTGACATACGCTGGTCCTATAATCTATCTCTCTATTGACTTACATTTGTCCTATAATCTATCTCTCTATTGACTTACACTAGTCCTAAAATCTATCTCACTATTGACTTGCATTAGTCCTATACTTTCTCTGTTTGCTTTTATTAGGCCTATGATCACAGTTTTCAACCTGTTTCAAAAACCACTAACTCTGTAATGACGTCACACATGAGCCTCACTGATTTATATTTACTAATACCCAGCGTTTTAAAAACTTTAACAAGCACATTTATATTATCTCGACACAAACACCAGGAATGCTGTACTTTAAGTGGCCTACTTAATGTGAACAAGGAAGATTTTTTTCTGTTTTAACTTCGCTAACCTCCGATCTCCAGTTAGCCCCTCACGTAGACAACTGAAACCTCACTTTGTTTATCTTTACAAATCAACGTACCAATGGTTCCCACGTTCATTCCAAACGTTACATCCGGTTGTGAAATGAGAACGGAAAACTGTCAACTTAAAACGTTCTGATCTGAATGTTTGATATAGAAAATAGTACTTTATTTTAATGTTTTATGGCAAGGACAGGGCCAACTATTGTTGTCGTTGGCTAGAAATGTAAAAGTCAAACAACCACGTGATCTCATCGCTGTTATAAAAATTCGCACTTTTGTGGCAATCTCAAATCGGACTAGATTCCAGATGTCCTCGACAGAAAACAAGTTTCCAGAAACTATGTCTGTTTGGGCGTTAGCTGTCTGTGTCATGACTTTGAGTTGGTTCCTAGCTAACTCACAGGATGTATCTTCTGAAGGATGTGACCTTGGCATTTCTGAGAGTGGAAACCTAAGACTTTATCTGAACCTTAGTTATCCGGATGTGCTTACGTGTCCAGATGTGCCTAAGTGTCCAGATGTGCTTAGGTGTCCAGATGTGCCAAAGTGTCCAGATGTGCCTAAGTGTCCAGATGTGCCTAAATGTCCAGACCTTCCACCCGCAACGTGCAAAGATGTCCAGTCGAGGGAGAACACAACTGTGGTGACGTTATCAGACGGACTTGTAGTGGTGTGTGACACGAAGACTGACGGCGGGGGCTGGATTGTTATCCAGAGACGTCTCAGCAAAGACGTGGACTTCTACCGCAACTGGATCGATTATAAATACGGGTTCGGGAATTTGAGCGGCAACTTCTGGCTTGGGAACGAGAAGATTCATCAACTGACTATCCAACGTCAGTACCAGCTGCGAGTGGACTTAACATTCAACGGTAGCGCTTATTTTGCTGTGTTTTCTCGTTTTAGAGTTTTCGGGGAAATTGAGAAGTACCAGCTTCAAGTTGAAGGTTACTCGGGAAACGCTGGAGACAGTTTGACTGGGCATAATGGGATGGCTTTCACTACAAGGATCGTGACAACGACAACTCAAATGTGAACTGCGCCACAACTTATCACGGCGCTTGGTGGTTCAGCAAATGTCACTCCAGCAACCTAAACGGGATTTGGGGCTCGAAGACATTGGTGAAGGCATGAACTGGTTCACTACAACGAGTCATTACATATCTGTTACTTCCTCGGAGCTGAAAATAAGACCTGTCGATTAACATTCGTACGTATCAACACAATTAACAATCGTATGTATCAACACAATTAACATTCGTATGAATTAACATAATTAACAATCGTGTCTTCCTCTTCTTCTTCTACCTTTTTAGCTCCCTGTGGAGCATAGGTCTTCAACAAACACTTTCTAAGTCGATCTGTTTTTTTGCCACTCTTTTAAGATCATTCCATGTTTTCCCCTTCATCTTCATATCTGCTTCTATATGTCTTCTCCAAGAATTCCTTGGTCTTCCTCTTTGTCTTTTCCCCTGGGGATTCCAAAAAAGGGCCTGTTGTGTAATACTCTCAGTTGGCTTCCGCAGTGTGTGTCCTATCCAGCGTCATCGTCTTCGCTGTATATCCTTATCCACTGGTAATTGCCTGGTACATTTCCATAATTATATGTCAGTGATATTGTCCTGCCATTTCCATATTTTTATTCTGCGTAAGCACCCATTAATGAAAGTCTATCTTCATGATTGTTAATTTTGTTGTTCTCCATGTTTCACAGTCACATAATAGGACCGACTTAACATTTGAGTTGAAAATTTTAAATGTTTGTATTTAACCTAATTTCTTTGGATTTCCATATGTTTCCCAATGCAACGAAAGCTCCTCTTGCTTTTGATATCCTTATTTTGGAATCATTTTCTGCTCATCCCTCTTTATCTATGTTACTGCCCAGATATATGTAAGATTGTACGTCTAGTAGAGGTATTTCTCGTAATTTTATTTGGTTATTGTCAACTGCATTAATTCTCATAATGTTGGTCTTATCTCTATTAATCTTTAGTCCCAGCTGTTGTGATCTCTCATCAAGTAACAATCGTATGTATCAACATAATTAAAAATCGTATGAATTAACATAAATAACAATCGTGTGTATCAACAAATTAACAATCGTACCTATCAACATAATTAACATTGGTATGTATCAACACAATGAACAATCGTATGTATAAATAAAATTAACAATCGTACATATCAATATAATTAACAATGGTATGTATCAAAATAATTAACAACCACACCTATCAACATAATTAACAATCGTATGTAACAACATAATTAACAGTCGTATGAATTAACATAATTAACAATCGAGTGTATCAACATAATTAACAATCGTATGTATCCAGATAATTAACAATCGTACCTATCAACATAATTAACAATCGTGTGTACCAACATAATTAACAATCGTACGTATGAACACAATTAACAATCGTAACTATCAACATAATTAACAATCCTGTGTATCAACACAATTAACAATCGTATCTATCAACATAATTAACAATCGTACGTATCAACACAATTAAAAATCGTACCAATCAACATAATTAACAATCGTGTGTATCAACATAATTAACAATCGTGTGTATCAACATAATTAACAATCGTACCTATCAACACAATTAACAATCGTACCTATCAACATAATTAACAATCGTACGTATCAACACAATTAACAATCGTACCTATCAACATAATTAACAATCGTACGTATCAACACAATTAACAATCGTACCTATCAACATAATTAACAATCGTGTGTATCAACATAATTAACAATCGTACCAATTAACATAATTAAAAATCGTATGTATCAACAAAATTAACAATCGTACCAATCAACATAATATAGCTCAGTGGTGAGTGAACTGGACTACAAAGGACAAGGGATAGGGTTCGATCGTAACCGACGGCTTCCGGGTTCATCCAGCCTTTAATGGATACCAGATTTTTTTCTGGGAAAGTCAAGCGCCACGGGCGTAATACCGACCACATTACCATAAAAATCATGTGCTGTAGGTCTGTAAAATTTATGGTCACTAACACCATATTCCCTATACGCCACTTGGCGTAACAGGGGTACGTTTTTATGTAACAACATAATTAACAATCACATGTATGAACCTAATTTAAATTCTATAGTTACCAATAATCACCATATCTGGAGTCTAAGAAAACATTTGAAAATGCTATAAAAACCACCCGCTTGTTTTCTCTGTTTTATTTTTTTTAACAAACTACCGACCGACAGACAGACAGATAGTTAGATAGATAGACAGACAGACAGACAGACAGACAGATAGACAGACAGACAGACAGACAGACAGATAGACAGA